>JAULBM010018227.1:0-11453 GCA_032357055.1 Geukensia granosissima | reverse complement strand
ATTTCTCTTCTGCTTCCGGGGGCTTCGGCCCCTGGACCCCTCACCGGGCTTCGACCTGGCCCCCAAACCCCTCGCGTAAGAAGAGTCGAACCCCCCTCCAAAAAGTCTGGGTACGAGCCTGGTATTGCTGTCAATTGTATAATGTTTTAAGATTCCTCCCAAATATAAACTATATAAAAATAACTATATTAAAGATATGAAGAATCAAGTACTGGCACTATAACCTGCAGGACAATTCTAATACATGTATATTATAATTATGTATATTATAATTTTTATTTTAATCATCTTCTTCTAGAGATGTGAAGGACACCTAGTCACTTTGATTTGATTTTTTTTTTGTTTAAAATTATAATTTAAGTCAGACAATGTTATAACATTTACAAATTTTCTTTTAAATCTAATGTGATGTTCAGTGGGTCACATTTTAAAACTAAATATAAATAATTATAGATAGCATAAAATAATTAACAAAAAAGACTACATAAAATTATCATTTCTTATAAGGTAAAGACCATTTCTCCTTCATAATACGGATGTCATACATTGATTTATATCCTCTGATAGCTTATATTGGTTTAAATAAAAAGACGTTTCAAATTTTACTACGGTTTATTCGAGTATTATTTTGAGCGCGTTTCACCGAATTATCTCCCTTTGACGTCACTTGAACGGTTTTTTTTTGCCAGTGGCCATTTTTACTTGTCTTTGCTGTCACCTTTGATCAAAAAGCACAAGGGCATGCTGAAGTCAAAATGTATTTCTCGAAACCGATAATGAACCGGAAAATACTACAAATTTTGAAAACTGTTGACTTTGCCTAAGTATATACCAGAAAAGAAAACGAATTGATTTTTCGCCAAGGTCATGCACAATTTGAGAAATTATGCAGTATTTTTTAAATAATTATGTGTAAAAGTAAATCTATTAAAAGTCACAGCACTTTGATAACAGACAAAGACAGATTCTTTCAAATGAACTCAGATTTAAAATGATTCTAATAGCGTATGCCCTTGAGCTTTTAGATTTTTTGTTAAGGCCTTTAGCCCCGATTGAAACGTCACGTGTCCTTCAGGTGACCTTTTCTATTTTTATCGATTAACAACAATCGCTTTTGAAAGGTCTGAATTTTACTAAAGTGTAAACTATAAAGCGTTGAATAAAAAAGAACAGAATATGACGACATTAAAAGTCTCAAAAATGCAATGTATTTTGGGACGATTTTTGTGTGGAATGTCCTTAATTTAGCTGCGAACAATGGGAAACCCACCAAAAATCGGGGTTAGTAATTCTTGGAAAAAGCTTCACAGGAAAAAATCGTCTTATTCTGTTTACTGTATGAATCGTCCGACAAAATCGTGTGTCAACCGTAAAAGTTCTTGAGTGCTTAGTTCAACAGAGTAGCAACATATCTCTATCTGAGTATTTGCGGTGTCAACGACTTATACTCTGTGTCAGGCTTTTATGGAGTGTGGTTTTCGAGCTTTATAAAATTATTTGCAAGTTTCTGCCTTTGTATTTATATTAAATCAAAAGAAAGAATTATCCCACAGTTAACGGTTTATGTTTAACACCATTAAATAACGTTTTATATATTATTATCTGCCCCCGAAATTCTCTACGGAGATTTAACATTGAGGGTCGGCTATCTTCGTATTGGGCGGGAGCGTTTAAGTTTACCTAGATAATGTTATATAAAAAATTGCGCACATTTCTATTTTTTCGGGCCTTTTCTTGCGATTCATATAAGGAGAATTACATTTTAATTTCGATTCAAGTGCGCCTCAAACCATTTCTTCATATTATTCAATCCTAAGTTAATTACTAAATTATTACACAGCGTTGACAATGTGTACTCCAGGTCTCGCGGTAGCGCGTGCTAAGAGGCACTTCCGGCAAACAAATGGCTGACTTTACCATGTAAAATTACCGTAGAGAATTAAAAACTTGGCGCAACTTTAAATACATCGTAAATGCTAAAAAGTATAATTGCAACTTACTTGCACTTTTTTCAATATACAAAATAAACACTATTTTATAAGAATACAGCCGACAGTTTTTCTTCAATAACGTTCTTACCCGTTCCAACAAACTCTGACATAAAGTTTAGGTTTTTCTAGAAAATCGCAGTATTGGATACATGGTTTTGAACAATACATTTGAGCTGCAAGATGTTAACGACATTCACCAGTGTAGCTCGATTCTTACTGCCTAAAAATGCCAAAGTTTCCTTTTGGAAAATTGAACACATAGTTTTAAGAAGAGCTTTTTGTCATTGCCAACTACAAGCTAGTCTGATATGACTTGATGAAAAGGTCAGGTTTTCATTAGAACCAGAAAGTCATACAAATTGTCAAAAGCCCTCCGAGGACGGCCGTTGTTTCTCCGCCTGCAGGTAGAACCCCTGCTGAAGGAGCGTCAGTTGATTGGGCGGGATGTATAAATATTCAACCAGCCCGAGAGTAGCTTGGGTTTAGAAATTTTTGCTCGGTTTCTCTGCTATGCGGTAAAACCCCTCCTTAAGGGGAGTCCGTTGGTTAGGCGGGATGTATAAATTCTCAACACGTTTCGTACGGGAACGTTCCCGCCGTGCCCCTAGTTCGAAAAATTATGCCATGCTCTCAGCACATAAGAGACACCTTTGCAACAGCTCATAATGAGTAGTCCGTAGGTGACTAGTTGCTTAGGATTAATTCCCGCCTCTACCCAAACAGTCCAAATTTGACATTGGCATAAAATTACGCGGAAAAGTCCCCAGCCAACCGCTTTTGATAACTTTTTCTTGTCCTTAATATTCATGAAATATTCTGATTTGGCACTGGACGTTAAACAACAATCAATCAATCAAATGGTCAAAACGACCAATATTTCCCCTATGGTATAGATCAACACAATCCCTTCTATTGCAAGTGATCAAGTTAAGGATTTTCATAAATTTATCAAGTAAGGAAAGAGTTAAACTTTGGTCGCTTTTTGTGAATCAATGTGGTCAACTCGATATATACTCCAAATCGTTCGTTTTTTTGTGATATACAGCTAAAATATACCTTGTATTTTGCGTTTGATATAATTCTGTTACTGCATAAACAGCTGTTTTTTTAAACTTAATTGTAAATTAATCAACTTAAATATTATACCTCTATCATTAATTCTAACACTGGAACGTCGATTTTTGGAAATGTTGCATTGTGATATCTCAGTTCCGGATCAATATCTGGACAGTAACTACTGATGAGTTGAAATTTGCGATTAGTAATACCTATGCTTTGAATAAAGTCTGTTTTCTTTTCCTGCAGTCTTATGTCATGTGAAAACTTGTCTGCTTTTGTCATCACTCCAAACACTGGAATGTCTACAATTATTTAATAAAAGTGGTTCAGTTTAATTTCGTTGCATCCCTGTGCAAATATTGTTCAAAATTTGCAAATAACTTCCACGAAATAATGTTCTTTTTGCTATTCTGAGAAAGAAAATCCTTTGTTTCAGAAATGGAGAAAAAAATGACGGAAAACTAAAGTACAACAAAAAAAAATATGCGACAACAAAGGTAAACTGTTCTTAAAGTTTGACAATAGAACAGTGGAGTAATTTTTTTCGGCAGCAGACATTGATTGATTGATTGTTGTTTAACGTCCAGTGGCAAATACTTCATGCATATTCAGGACTGAAACAAGTTAGTAAACAATAAATCAATATGTAGACTCTAACAAAGGGACCGGTAACGGAGTGACTTTTAGCCTGCCACTGAAAAAATTGCGGGTTTGATAGGGGCAGAAAATTTAGCCTTGTTACTGGACGCCTACAGACCACTCAAAAAGAGCTGTTACAAGGGTTTTTTATCGTGCTTAAGACGTGGTATTTCCTAAACACGGGGCGTCTTTAACGTCTGGACGGATTGTGAATTTATACATCCCCCACAATCAGGGACTCCCCTTTTAGAGGACTAGTGCCTCAAGGACGGAGATACCTAGTGCCTTTTCTTTCCCCGGCACATCCTTTGAGAAGGGGAGTAAATTTTCAGTTTGATGCTTTAATATACGAGGCAACTGTGATTTAAAAGTATACTCGGTTTCAAAGGTCTTTGAGCACTCAACTAATGCAGAAAACTAAAGAATTATGTTTGTTCATTCATAAGATGGATAGGGATCAGGCTGTACTCATTAAAACGCCACAAGTTCTACTTCCCAATACCAAGGACCTAGGTTACTGGAACACCATAATGCGGGAAAACTTAGTAATTACTCCAATATGGGCATGGTGGGATCGTCAAATCAGATGGGTTGGGGTATGGGCTATATATGGGCTGTGCTCGTTTAACTTTTATCTTTATCTTCCTTGCTGCGCTTAAGCATGGCGAAAGCATATTGCTCAAATCGTTGTTTTCTTTCAACAATTTTGGTCAGGAAGTTTTCTTAAGCTGGCCAGACAGAAAGACAGGCACAAAATTATAGCATTTGGGGAAGACTGCATTATTTTTGGTCTCAAGCAAAATTTCTCGGGGTTCTCGCTAGGCCACTTGTGAAAAATATCTTGGACTCTTCAAGTATGAAATATGTGCATCCGTGGGACGCATGTAAATTTAATCAGCTGAGTCCCAGAGTTAGCAACTTTCAAAAGTTATTCTTAGTTGTAGCACATTATAAAAACAGGATATTTCCTTAAGATGACAGTGAATAAATTAAAATTGATAAATGCCCCAGGGTCTGACTGTCAAATAACCAATTGATTACATAATAAGTTCACACCTGTTTCCTTGTTTCATCACCTTTCATGTGTTTCAGGTAACCCGATTGACCCTAAACTTTTTTTGACCATTTTGAAACAAGCACCGTTAAAGTCAAGATTAGACCCTTATTCAGCCTATGTAAAAAAATAAATAAATTTTAAAAAATGCCTACCTATTAACCCTAATTTCAGACGCATGTAAACGGAAACACAGGATTTTTTTTTTATTTGGCCCAAGTACCAACACATGCAATCCCAAATGAAGAAGACAATTAGAAAACCTTTCTACTTTCAGAAAATAATTAATGTTGCATTCAGTTTTATTATGTCTAAATGTATGATGCGATCAGATATTTGTATATCCTCCATTTTATGAACACTTCGTATAACAATTCCTTCACATTAAATCAAATGAAGCCTACATGACAACAGAGATGCATGTTTTTGGTTTCCAACAGCAAAATTTCGGTTTGAGAATCAATGATAGCAGAGCTCTGTAATAATGATATGATTTCTTTTAATCTAGCACATTCTATTGCTAAATCCTTGCTAAGCATTGTGCTGTTTTCAAAAACAAGTGTGAATTGCTAACCTGCTTCACTTGTAAATCAAACAATTATTTTGGTGTTGCCACTGCATTATAAGGTTTTTGTTTTGTGACCTTGCCCGTTTTGGAAAATCCACACTCTCGGCACAACTTTTAGGATTTGCATCCTAAAAGCTTAAAATACAATTAATATATCGCTGAATTTTTGTGAATTTTGCTAAAGTTGGGCAAGTCAGTTTTTTTAAATCTTTGTCTAGGTCTGATCTTGCTGAATTGAGAAGCTAAAAGTATCAATCAACTATAATTTGCCATAAATGGGTTGAATCAATGAATGAACTAAGATTATTGATAAGTTTTTTTTATTGATAACCAAGATCAGGAAAATATTGCAATCTTTTATTTATCATGCTTGAATTATTTCTACAGATATGGCCAATTTTTTAAATTATAATCTATGTCAGAGTTTGTTAGAACGGGTAAACACGTTATGAAAGAAAACTGTTGTATAAAACAGTGTTTAATTTGTAGGTTGAAAAAGGTGCAAGTAAGTTGTAATAATATTTTTTGCTTTTATGATGTATTTTAACCAGCACCAAGTTTGAAATTCTCTACGGGGATTTTACATTTTAAAGTCAACCATTTGTTTGCCGAAGTGGCCCTTTGCACACGCTAGCACGAGACCAGGAGTACACATTGTCAACGCTGCGTAATAATTAAGTAATTTAACTAGAATAAGATAACTTGCAAAAATCGTTTGGGGCGCACCTGAATGGAAATTTAAGAGTGATTCTTCTTATATGAATCGCAAGAAAAGGTATAGAAAAAATAAATGTGCGCATTTTTCCAAATTTTCTTATCTAGGTCAAACTTAAGCGCTCCCCTCCCCCCAAAACGAAGTTGGCCGACCCTCAAAGTTAAATCTCCATAGATAAATTCAGGGGCAGATAACAGTAAATAAAAAGTTATTTCATAACGCAAGACATAAACCGATAACTGTTGGATAATTCTTTTTTTTAAATTAAAAATAAATGCAAAAATAAAATGCTCACACTCAACCTAAGCCTGAAAAAGAGTATAGTAGGTTATCAGCCTCACCTTAAAAATCATCCTTCCTGATTATTTTCAAAATTATGATATCCAGATTTTGTATGCCTGTTGCAGGCATTTGAAATAAATTCTGGTTCCTATTACAGACATGTAAATAAATGTTCAAGAATTTTCTGCTAGTGAATAGCAAAAATAATAAAGCTTGCCAGTAGACATAAAATGAAAAATACAGTCTCTACAGGTTAATTTAATGTGTTGTTTGATATAATTAAGATGACAATTGGATTTTTTCTGCATGTTCATTGCATATGAAGCAACCATCAGTTGTGCTTCTACAAAGAGGATGTTCATGAAATAATTCCACCCTTTGTTTAAGTTTTGGCCCATCCTGAAAAAGAAAATTGCAGAGATAATTAGACTAGTAAGAATATATCTATATATATTTAGTCTAATTGTTGCTTCATTGTTTTTGCTGTATTCATAAACTTTTTCTGCTTTTATTGTTAAAATAATTGTTGGAATTGTTTACATTTTTTTCCAGGTGTACAACCATTACAACAAGTTACTGCTACTGTCAATTTCAGTATGGAGGTTTTTTATTTTAAAAAAAACTTTAATATATTGCAATGTTCTGACTGTAACTTATGTATAGGAGATACAATGGATAAGTGTGGGTTCGTTGAAAATAATCAACGAGCCCGAAGGGCGAGGGGATTAATTCAACGAACTCGCACTTATCCATTGTATCTCGTACTTAAACCATTGTTGGGACGCCTACAAATCATTTTACAATACTCTTTAATTATTTTGAGTTTGTTTTTAAAACGAACTCATGTGAGCGCTTTTCCGGAATAAAAGAAGACATTAAAAACAAAACTTTACAAATATATATTTTTCACATTTTAATCATTCGCATGTTTGGCAATCAAGAAGTCACTTACTGTTTAAAAGACGAAGACCCGTAATTTATGTATGTACTTGTTAAGTAAAAGAAAAAATCCAGTTTGAATATGATTTTCTGGTATAAAGTATTTGTTATTTTCATTTCAATACAGATTATTTTCTAATTTTCCGATTTTAAAGAAATACAAATTATAATGACTTTTAATGCATAAAATTTCTTAAGAAAATTAAAACTGTTTTGCGGGCTACAATCTGTCATATCCAGGAATAGAAAAAACACAACAAAAAGAAATACAAAAAGGGGCGAAAATGTGTGTTATGTCGGGAATTTCGTTGCAACAGCGCGCCCTAATGGGACGTTTTGTGTAGGGTACGAAAATTTTCCCATTCATCTGGCAATTTTCTCCTATATAGTAAAAGAAGATAGTATGGATTGATATATATTAATTTATCTATTTTAGTCATACGAGGGAAGAGTCGATCTGATAAAGCTCTTCAAGATAACATGCGTATGATCCGTACCATTCGAGTGTTTCTTCCAAATACCTATGAATATGATCGGACCATACGCCCATGGTTTTGACCATCACTTCGAATTTTGACTAAAAACACCGAACCCTGTTTTGAGGGATTAGTGAATAACAAACAAAAATTCATGATATGAAAAAGCAGAAGATTTGAACAAAAAGATTCCGTTAGTGCATTCTAAGCATAGAATTTGTATTTTCAATTCTGCTTTCACTATTTTTTTTTAACTTAACACGCACATCATTTTTCTTACAAATATTTAATTTAGGATTTATTATTACACTGTTCCTGATTATATGCTTATTTCTACCGTCTGTTGATCCAAAGAAAAGGAAAAGCCATTGCGTAAATGTCATAAAGACCACGCCGCATCCTACCAAGCAGGTATCAAATTTTGAAATATGGCCTTCAACAAGGGTGAATCCTGCTCCTTGTGACGAGCTCTGAATCGCCCTGACTAAAAACCTTAATAGTAATAAAATACCCCAATACGGCTTGTATACTCTTACAGTCTAGATAACTGGGATATATTCAAACGGTCTGGATCATAACCTTACAGTTTTTAGTAACTGATGTACAATAAAGAGACTACCATTTGAATTTTCCGGGGGGTGGGGGGGGGTTCAGTTGTCAAGAAGAATGAATATTTTTCGCGCGAAACTTTTTTACATTTTTACTACACATTATTCACAAGAAAGTGGTCTGAATATTTATTTTCGAATTGATTTATATCAATTTTTTTGTAATGACTGAATATTTATTTGAAAAAACTCCTGACCCCATATTTTTTTCTTTTAAAATTTAATCTAACAGGAAACTGGCCCCGAAAGCCTGTAGTAAATGTATAAGGCACAGAACTGAGTTTTCAATATAAATGTTTTAATTTTTACTACACTGTTATTCACAAGAAATGGGTCTGAATATATATTTTCAAACTAATTTTTGCATGAAAAATTATATCACCTTTTGTAATAATTGAACATTTATTTGAAAAAAACTCCTGACCCCATATTTTTTTCTTTGAAAATTTAATCTATCAGGAAACTTGCCCCGAAAGCCTGTAGTATAGGGCATAGAACTGGGGTTTCAACATCAGTGTTTTAATATCACAATAGGGCATACCCATACATGACAATTAACACAATTGATTACCCTGAACAGTAGCGAACCTGGTGACTTATATCATATGGGTGTTTTCTGTTGATTTCCACACTATGAAATGTTTCTTATTGATGAGCATCTATATACGTACAGCACAGGAACTTGTCGGGCGCGAATTCAGAGGGGGTATGTGGTGCTGCCCTAAAATAAACAAGAACTATAAACAGTGGGATTTCAATTTGGCGTTTAAATAAGCACCGGGCTTCATGATCCGCGCCGCGCCTGCTTTGCTCTATTATTTTGAAGGTAATTCAAACTTACTGAAAATCACGTGCAGGTACGAATTGTGTTCACTAATTAACTAAAAACTAACGTTGTAACGCTTTTAGGATTATAATTTGTCCGGAGGCTTTCCTCGGCGTAGATTCATTAAAAGAATCCACACTTTTATGAATAGGCTGACGTCACAACAATGGTATAAATTTGGATAACCTCGAGTTGTTGGACTTTTACATAATTAAGATTATGTTTAGCTAGACGTTGATAGAGTAAACATTTGAATTTTTTGTGTTTCCGGAAACGTAAAAGATGTTTGCGTGTACGTCTGAACTATTCAAACAATTTACGTCCAGTCTGCCCTAAATATTGAACCCCATAATTTTGTATAGTTCAGCTTTAAAGATAAATTAGACCTTTGGTTTTTCAGGTGGTGTCAGATGGAAATATAAGTGATTAATTCCCATCGTTAACAGAAGATTAAACTGTACAATATTCTGTCATTTTAGGGTATTGCACGATATCTGTGGATATCTACGTACACATTTTTATGTGGGCTGCAGTGGCGTTACCTGTTTCGAAACAATTGTTTAAAGTGGAAAGTTTAGAGGGTGATTTTGAGACCGATTTAGAGAACTGGTACAAATTTAATTTTAAGCAGGTAAATTTATGTTGGACTACTGCTTGCATGATTGTCCGTAGAAAGGTATTTTTAGGTAGTTATTTTGCCATTCCATAAAATCATAATATATAATATAGTTAAAAATTGAAAAACGGAAATGTCGAAAATAGTGTGAAAAAATAAGAGGCACAGACCAGCAAAGATGATAAATCTGAGGTGCAGTCCAAAAAACTCAAACAAATTCTGCCATTAAAAGCCCGACCGAAATAAACTAAATTTCAAAAACAACATATAAAAAATATAGGGCAAATCAAGAAAGATTATGAGTTCTTAATATACGCCAAAGACGGGGCTAAAATATGAAATAAGTTTAAGTCGCTCATAACAGATGTAATGGGTAATGTGGTATAACTCTTTCACAAACAAACACTCCATAACTGAGAGAATATACTTACACTTCAAGCACGGGTATCAATTTACCGCATCCACACAGCACGAGAAACAAACCCTGCAAAAATAGAAAAATAGGAATGTGACATGATTGTTCATGAGATAGCTAGGATAGTTTTTTAATTTGTAAGCTTTGTTTTTATATTCTATAGGATATGATATATCCTGTAATATTAAATTCTAATTTGCTGCCGTATTTGTATTAAATATTTGTAACGGTAAAGCAATTTTGTAAGTCTTCAGAAGCTTGTGATATCTTTATCACTGCTGCAAAAGTTTACAAGTATGATGTAGGCTGCGATCAAGAATGTCAGAAATGTTAGAAGGGCAAAATGAACTTGTTCTGAAAAGTTTACACCATACGAAGGGACTAACGGCAGGTCCACATCAAGAAACGGAATAGAGTATTGGTCACTAGAACAGACTTATTTCTTGGTCTAAGCTACATTTTTAAATGAATGAATGGCGATTTCTGTTCATTAAGGTTATAGTATCAAAAGTTTAAAAGGTTACAAAGGCGTGTAATGAATCTAAAACGTTTTCAAGGTAATGGATTTGTCACTTGCATCAAGAATTTAATACTATATTCATCAATTTTTGCAATATCTTTCTTGCAATATTTCTATGTTGATTTAAAAAATCCATTAAACCTGTTCAGTTTTTTATTCATATATTTTTACTATCAATCAATAAAACGAGTTTTTAAACAAGTTATTGATACTTAAGATAATAAAAAGTTCTGAAAATTCATTGAATATCTGCATACTGTATGAAACCCATTCTATATCAAATTGTAAATTAAATCTTACCAAATGAAGGAGAAATGCACGAACTGGAGAGAAAAAAATATCGTTGATGAACGTCCAAATGGTACTACCCAGTAAAGGCTGACGATATGAAAGTTCCAAAAATGTATTGGCTTCCTTAACTTAAAAAAAACTCCCTAGAAGTTTCGATTCATATCTGCTTCTGGTACATGCATAACATGTACTATATACTATATACTGCGATACGAAAACATTGGGATCTGATAGAAAATGACCCTTCTCTAAAAAAACGTAATCCTGCAACCTCAAATCATGGCATACCGTCGGCCAAGAGGTCTCAGGGACATTTTGGTAACTTCCACTGTGACAAAAAGAAGTCCATCAACATCAGGAGGTTACACACTATGTAAGAGGAAAAACTGCGTGTGCTGTGTAGCAGCAAACACAGAGTGCAAATTCCAAAGCACAGCAACCAGCCAAAAATACA
>JAULBM010018217.1:0-11453 GCA_032357055.1 Geukensia granosissima | reverse complement strand
AGCGGTGTAGGAGGAGATGCGCTTACAAGGTATGTGGACAGACGGACGGACGGACGGACAGACAGACAGACAGACAGGGTGATTCCTATATACCCCCCAAACTATGTTTGCTGGGGGGTATAATGAATATGAAGATTTGCCACAGTCAATTTTGATTTGATGGTCACAAAATATCAGTTTACTGTTACCACTTAATTCAATTTTCAACCATCAAATCCTCAATTACTCTACTAATCATTGCAATTAAGACAGTTAGTCATTGAAATTTTAATGTTTGGTAAGTAATTTGAAGGTTAAAATTCTATGATAGCAGGAAAAGTTTCTATAATTTTGTAATTAACAGATTTTGCATTTTAGGTTAAAATATTATTGGAGAAACAGAGCCAAATAGTGACCTCATTAATCAAAGTCCACTCAACTGCATCTGGTGTTGTCAATCATTGTACACGGGTTGATCATCACATTTTAAAAACCAGATGTGAGACGTAAAAACTGAATAAGACTAAGCAAACAGTATTTCAAAAAGTTCATCAACCTTTGCCAATACCTTAATCAGTTATCATTACTACCATATATGGAATGAGATCATGAAAGGTCAAATAGCCCTAAAACTTTTAATAGTTGTCTGGGGAAAAATCTGAGCATGGAAATGAAAGATATTCAAGATCTGAATATAATTACAAAGTCTTATCAATTTTCTATGCTCAGATTTTTTCCAGCAACCAAATGAAATTTTCTTACCTTAAACAATAGAATTCAACATTTTTGTAAACTAATTTAAATTCTTTTGAAAAACTGTTCAATAAACATAATTGATGGTTAAAATTTGTCAAAAAATTAAAATTGGAACTTTCTTAATTTTTAATTTTTCTATGTATATTCAAATTAGGAAACATTTTCATTTTTGGTAGTGTTATTGTCTGTTAATGTTTGCTTTTTATGGTCCCAACTCCCTCAGATGTGTAATGGTTTGCTTGCTCCCCAAATGCACAGAAGGTCATGGATTTGATTCCTGACTGGGTCAAACCAAAGATATAAAATTGGTTTTGCTGCTTCTCAGCTTAGCACTCAGAACTTACAATAAGAGCAAAGATTGGTTTGCCAAACGTGAGATAAATATGTCTTTGTAAAGTGGCATGTCTTCCTACTAACTTGATTTCTTGAGCTAGCATGTGAAAAATCTGGCTCATCTAGTATAAATCAGAGTTTTTTCATCATCAATCATTAATATGCTCTGGTCTTCAATATGAATGACATATTTTGTGATGGACAATCAATCATTGTTAGGTCCCTAGTATCAAATAATTATTCAGAGAATTTACTTATATAAGGTATACTGAAATTTCCTTAAAAACTGACTAAAACTAATTACCTCTCCTGGATTTATCCATTCAGTGTCAACCTTTGACTTCTCAACATTGACCTTTGACTTCATGTCAAACATGCATCCAAAGAGAAATCTAGTTATAGATTCATTTACTCTGCTATCTTGATCTTCATCCTACATGTAAATGAGAGAAAAAGATATTTTTACAATAATATTGTGTTTTCCGTGTAATATGCCAAAATATGTCCCAAGGTTTGAAGAAATAATGCATGACCTGGAGGGGAGTGCATTATACCGTCTAACCTTGGGACATATTTTGGCATATTACATGGATTACACAATATTATTGTTATGATAACTCTGAATGTTTACTTCATTGTCAATCAAAGGGAGAAAACCATGCCCATTCATTATCACGATTTTTCAAAGACCACCTTTTACAGGCATAATACATGGATAAGTGTTTGATATCCATTCGCATATTATATCAACACTATTTGTCCTTTGTAAAAATATGTAAAAATGGTAGAATTGAAATTCTAATGAAAGATTCCTACATGCAATCTCCATTGCAGAGACGCTTCGGTGTATGAATACTCATACACGAGTACGTCTCTGCATTCAGTCATGCTCACAATAGCAAGATCTTGCAATTAGTCATCCGCAACAAATTAGCAACTTGTTTATTTCAAATATTTTAGGAAATTATTATTCTTCTTCATACTAATCTTTATCGTCACTTTCATTTATTTAGTTTCAAACAAAATATTTTATACTTTTGACCTCTGTAGTAAATAAACGTCATGAGAGATTTTAAATTCTTTGACGTCAAAATTCAATGTTTTTCGGCACATCATATATCGTCATAGATGTATGAGCGCTGAATGCAAGGGTGAACTGAGAGAGAAGCAAACTTTTCCCCTTGCGTGGAAGTTGTCCAACATGAAGAGTAATAATAGAAATCTCACTACATGTGGTATTCATTAATGAAGGCCTTATGGAGCCTTCTGGATTTTGATATTTCTGTAGCTTTGGGAGATGTGATGCAGCCTCCTTGACATTTACAGGTACTCCACATAAGAAAATGAAGATATGGGGTAAATATCAGAGAGAATACACTCCAACCATAAGACAAAACAGAGGAATTTACAAATCTTCCCTTCATATTATTCTTATTTGCCATTTTACGCAGACACATTATTCTGACTCTGGGCCAACCAGTCTTTGTTCTTACTCCTAAATGCTACATGTTTAGCTTAGAAGCAGCAAATAACAATTTTTATGTCTTTGGTTTGACCCCACCAGGGATTGAATCCATGACCTTCAGCACTTGATGGAAACACGCTAACCGTTTCATCGATGAGGCCAAAAATAGAAAGGTAAGTCAGTCAAAATTTATGAATTTTCTAGTTACATATGGTATTATCTTTTGAGACAAGAATCAGGATTTATGGTTTAAAATGTCTATGCAAAAGATTTCCTTATAATTGAATCTTTGATCTTAGTCAGGTTCCATAATACAATGCTGATTTTCCTATCATTACCTTCAATAATTTTATTTTCCGTAAACCCACATGATTCAGATATATTTGTAACTGATTTAGAGAAATGAGCTATTTTTATAACAGTGGATTTCCAATAACTTCAATTTTGGAAAATTAATAAATGGATAATGGGAAATGGTGAGTTTATTGATGGTTTCATATTTTATACTTGGATTATGTATTGTACAGTCAACAAATTTTATATTTAGGAACTTTCAAGGACCTTTTTTATATTTCAAGCACTTCCACGTCCTAGATTTTCTTTCTTTTGTATCAAGTGGGATTTCAAGCACTGGTGTGAACCCTGGATGCCTTATTTTGATAAATAGGTGCCTTTAGTCTGGAAGTTCATGGGTTCAATCCCCGGCTGGGTCAAACCATAGACATTAAAATTGAAATTTACTGCTTTTCCCTAAAATATGCAGCATTGAGGAGTAAGACCAAGTCAGAATAATGTGTCTGGGTAAAGTGGCATGTCTTCCTGCAGACTGTTGATTTCATGAGTTAGCTGGTTTAAAACCTTCTCAGCATGTCAGTCTAGTACAAATCAGGGTTCATTAATTTGCTCTTGTCCTTAATATCCATTAAAAATTTGCCAATTGAAATATAGTACAGAAAAAAGTGGACTTTGAGAGGACAGCTGTTTTTTGCCTGTGGATCAGAAAAAATAACAAAATAATAGCGAGTTGTAGTTCATAGTGTAAACAAACCAGTTCAACCCAGGTATTGATACTTATAGCTGTATCTAGACACTCCACATAATGCCACCAATGTCGGGGTACATACAACACATCTCCTGGTTCTAATACCACAACATGAGGGTGGCAATTCTGTAACGAGAAATATACCTGAATATAATCTGGTCTTTTTGTGTATACTAAGTAAAAAAGTTTCGTTATACACGTTTTCATATTTTTGATACCAGTAATATTCAGGAAGGAGCAGCAGTTTTTAATTTTACATATCCATGTATATGTTTTTTAATGTCTCTAAATATCTTCCTCCACCAATCAAAAACCAGTATTTTTACATCAGGTACAATCATATCTCATTTCAAAATTAGGTACAATTATAAATATAATTGTACCTTACAATCAGAGGGCCTGTGTGGCGACTGGTCTAGGTAGTTGATTTAAACTTACCTACAGATCACTGTATCCTATCACCTATGCAGTGTGAGTTCGTGCCTGGGTTTGTACCATACAAAAATGGGTTGCGTTTAACTTGCATCGCATGAGATAAGGTTTGTCAGTTACCTACCCAAGGTCGGTGATTCTCTCCGGGTACTCCGGCTTCCTCCACCAGTAGAACTGACCGCCACCATATGACTGAAATATTGTTGAAAGTGGCGTTAAACCCCAATCAAACAAACAAACAAACAAACCTTACTATCAGTCTAAAAAATCCATTTAAAATACTGGAAAAAATTTTGACTGCTTAATTTCACCAATACTTTTATACTGCAGTGAAGTTTGGGGAGTATTCTGTTCCTTAAAAGACAGTGATCCATTTGAAAATTTAGATTTAAAATTTATCAAAGAAATACTCGGATTACATTGCAATTAGGCATCAAATGATGCCTGCTGGGTAGAACTTGCCCGGCTTCCACTTGACATTTATGATAGAACTTAGGTGCTTCGCAAGCGCAGCATGATACAACCGCAGCACGTTGAAATGTGAAAGGTGTGTGGGTAAGTGTGCACACAGTATTTTGTTGGACACAATAAAACGCTGGACACAGTAATGTTTTGAACACAGTATAGAGCTGGACACAGTAAAGTGTTGGACACAGTAAAATGCTGGACACAGTTATATGACTGGATAAAAGATAATTTTGACTCATATTATCCTCAAAACTGGTGTCACTTTGTTAAAGTTTTTCATAAGGAATCCTTTTGAAAAAACGCCATCAAAATCATATTAAAAATAAAATTTTTCCATATCAAATGAAATTGAATTGACCTCCCCACATTACTTTGACCCCTTTTAGTTTGAAAACGGTAAAAGATAGAAACAATACTACTTAAGGCTCTCATTGAGAGGAATTAAATGCAAAAAAACCCATCAAAATCGGTTGAAAAATAAAAATTTCTGATCTCCTGCAAAATCGTTTTTTTTTAACCCTTTGACCCCTATTATACAAAAATTGAAAAAATCTAAAAAAAATGCTTGGAGTAACTTTTTTTGCATTTTTTACAATCTGTGGGAACGGATATCAATGCTTATATTTCTTAAGTTGCTGTTGAAGAAACCTGTTTTTTTAGCAAACCCACGATTATCTATGCAATACTCATTGCTGATAGATCCTTGTTTTACCCACCATTCCATACATTAATTTCTTCGTCATATAATCATGGTTATTCTTCATCTTACCTTCGAACCCCTTTCGAAGGATTTGATAGGTGTTTCTGTCCCAACTTATATCTCTCTTAACCTTGGATGTTGAAATTAAGTCGTGTACTTTCTTCTTTTTGGCACAATATTTCTCGATTGGTATCACCGCAGTTTTCTAACGTTAAGTTATTTGGAAAAGAACTAAACTGCAACTTCAACCGAGCAATGTTACAGAAGAGCTTGTGGGTCCACCTGTTATAAAATAAAAGGAATTCAAAGATACCAAAGCGGCAGACATAATCGTTCAGGCAGAAAACAGACAAGACGATGGCCAACAAAATGAAACGAAAGACAAACATAGAACACACAACACTACAATGAAAACTTAAGCTGGAATAACACGAACCCTACAAAAACCAGTTGAGTTTGGGTGCTCCGGAAAGGGAAGCAACTCCAACTAGCGGCACTTGTCGTGTTACTCAGTAGGCAAACCGGTGTATAGTCCCAATCGATGTTAGTCACAACCGGTATGGGAAAGGATTTGTAGTCACGACAGTGGGAAGATATCCAATGTCAATATTGAAATGGACATTTTGTGTCGGTCAACCATATTATGTTGGCGACCGAAAAATTCCCGAAGTGATGACTCTAATCTTTCCTTCAGAAACCCGTGGCTCAGTAGCTTTCTTGTCAGCTGCAACCCTCTACCAATTAAATCTTTATAGGAAGCACAAGCTCTGGAGTAGCGTATCAACTGAGAAATAGACTAGAATGTTGCTCTACATGACCGGAAAGTTTACAATGGGAAAATCAATGGGAAAATCAAAGTCATCTCTCTTATCGTAAAGTTTTGTTCTGAGTCAATTTCTAGGTGTAAGTCTAGGTATGAAACAGACACTTCAGTTTCTATATTATCGTTGATTTTTAGTTCAGTGGGATAGATGCAGTCAACATAGTCTCCAAATTTAGAGTTATTCAGAGAAAGGATATCATCTATACAGCGGACATGAAACCAAAGATTGGGCCAACTTTTCTCATTTTTTCTTCAGAAGGCTCTGTATGAAGGCAACTTCATACGAATAAAGGAATAAATCGGGAAGAAGGGGTGCGCACTTGGTCCCCATTGAAATGCCGACCATCTGTCAAAACACATGTCGGCCAAAAATTACAAAAATGTTGTCAATCAAGAAATCTAGCATTCCGCAAATGTCAACTTCAGAGTACTTTTTGTTACAATCAGAGTGGTTAATAACAAAATAAGGTTTGTCCTTCCCTAGAACCAAATATTTGTATCTGCTTTTGCCATCTTTTTTAACAAAACAGAAGTGAACTAAAGCTCCTATTTTTTTGTTTTAAATGCGGAATAGCAGTGTCGGTAAAATGAATTGTTTTGATCCTATTTAAAGAGGAAAAAGACCTTGATTTGATAACTGATGCTTAAGGCTAGTTTAGACGAACGGGTAATAAACACAAAGATGCGAGTTAGTTGATGCTGTTTGTGGACCGATTACAATATTTCAATTTAGTCAGGTAAAGCTATTGAGAGGAAGTATTTTGACATCGTAAGACTAAACAATTCTACAGACCGTTACATCAGGAAGGAAAGATCTGGGAAAAAGAGAAACATAAATATCTTCCAAAAACCAAGAATAAGGAGGAGTGAAAGAAGTGCTTTATTGACATCGCAAAATCGCAAAACTACTCGGAATCGAACCCCGGTCGCCTGTGTGATAGTCGGCGCTTTAACCAACTGAGTTAAAGTCTTAACTCGCCTTAAATCTACTAAGGGAAGCAATCCCATGGCCATGACACTTCCACGACCTCAAGAATCGTCATACCATTGTGACTCTAACATCAACAAACCTTGTCTTCTCTCCACCTTACCACTGTGGTTTTTTCCGATAGGCGCCAAATGAAATGGGGAATGCGTTATTGACATCACAAAATCGCAACCGCCACTTTTGAAGCCCGGTCGCCTGCGTGATCCCAGCACTATAACACAACGAACCAAAAGAGTTTAACTGCCCAGCTCAGTTGATTTATGCCGGCTATATATCTACCAAGGGAAACTATCCCATCATTGAGGTAAGATCACTTGTGTGAAGACTATCAATGAAAGAATACCTGAGAGATTAATACTAGTACGTTCTTGAGTGCATTAAGGATTTGGGAAAACTGCCACGAGTGTGAGAAATTCGGTTTTTCCCCCGAGTTGAATTTCCCTCACATATGGACGTTTTCCAAGATCCTCAATATAAACAAGTATGAAAGAGCAACATTTCGAACAGAGATAGCCAACACCATCCAACTCTCAGACATTGACTTCTGGTCAATGGAATCCAACTAGTCAGCAGTCTTTTAGTTAACGAAAAGAGAAAAAATCAATTGAACATGTAAACGAAAGAAAGCCTAAATTCTGATCATGGAAATAGAATAAAGTTTGAACCCATTATATGAGGAGCGAGCGAATCCGAAGAACTATTAATTAATTTGGACTGGCCTAATTTATTTGTTGCTTCATCAGCGATATTGTAAAAATTTGATAATGTCATACCATTGGTTATTTTGTAAACTTCTTGGAAATTTTATGTCTTTTTTGTGTTTGTATAGCATTAGTAGTCAAATGGTCGTCATTTTTCATATCTTGTCTTCTTATATCATTAGTGGATGGCATTAATACCCATTAATGGTACGATTTGTATAATTGGGGTACTTTCCATGTTAACACGGCTTACTTAATGATACAATTGTAACATTAATGAATGACATTTTATCCACTATTGCCATATAATTTCATTTATGGATATTATACCGGAAAAAATTACGATATACTATGCTATTTGAGATGTTTACGTAACGTTTACATTTGAAAGATATCACGACTAAAGTGTAATTTTGGCAAATGTTCAAGCATTAAATATTATGTCATATTAAACATATCGGTCGGATTCTTCTTTTTCCGCGCACTAGGTCCTATAGCACTTTCATATTTGGCTCAAAACTTTTTGTCATAGCATATAATGTCTATTTAGTAACATTATGAGTCCGACCAAATTTGGAACACCAGGCCTTATTGTTATTATTCATTTTACATTGTATGAGGTTTTTCTAAAGATAGATGATATTTTGATTTGATATATAAAATGGTTTGTTCTTAAACTTTAAAGAATATACCAGACAGTATGCTTGGCGATACGAGTTAAAACTAATTTTACTCTATATATTTGCAAAAACAATGTCAATGTAGATTCTATGTTGATAACAAAATGTTGTTTTATTAGGTAACAATTCAATGTTGTTCAGGAACTATGGTTTATGTCTTGCCGACGTTAGTCATATAATACTAGTTCTTGTGAGAGACTACTGTTTACCAAATCATTATGTATCCATATTACTTTCTTATTTATGTCAGATTTGAGTTTTGGGTATACTGGTTGTTTTCTAGACCTAAATAGAAAAACAGTCCTAGCGACTAATGAGTCTGGAGCTAGCACCTAAAAGAAGTCAAACAAAACTTAATTGTTTTGAGGAGATGTTTATTTGCCAAAATCGCATGAAAAAGTGATACTTTGGCAAATTATTTTCCAAATCGAAAAGTTGGCACTTCTTTTAGTTTGTCCAATAAGATTTAAAAGGCCTAGGTTATGGCGTAATAAAAAAGAAATAAAGTGTGAAAATTCTACTTTTTTAAACATAAGAAAAATATGTAAAAAGGTCTAATTAGCTTAACTCAGCCGGACATGTGTTGTTAACACAACTGCTAAATTACAAGTCCATTGACAAAGGACTTCATAAAAAATTCATGTCACCTACTGTCTGAATACTAATCCAAAAATCTATATATCAAAGTTTAAGGGATTTATTAGTGATAAATAATATTATGTAAGAATAATGTACAAGTTAAGAGCATGTGAAAATTCTTTAACCATGAGAAAATATCTATATTTTCCAAAATGATTTAATAAAAAATTAAACAAATGTTCATCATAATTAAGGTTAACTTCTTAATGAATTTACAACATATTTAACCATATGACTAGGAATTTATCAAACTTTTAAGATTTTTGCTGAAAACCAAATTTTCATCAAAAAAAGAACCGAAGCAAAAATTAACATTATGACATTTACTTGAATCAGTTCTCTGTATTGATTGGAAACATGATTTTTAAATACATATTAGCAAGCTCAATTTTCCTAATAGTTTATTACATTTACATTATTTTTCCTTTACAAGTATTTGTTAATCATGCCAGAATGCCGTTTGGCTGTTTTATCAAGTTTTGTTTTATGTAATTGAAAAGTAAACAAGTGTCGTAAATGTCGTGGCTACCGCGCCACATCTCACCAACCGTAAATCAAAATTCAAAATCTAGAGGTTTCCACGAGGCCTTCATAAAGGGTGGAAACCAACGCCTTGTGACGGGTTTTAGTCGCCCGACGTAAAACTAAGTATAAATGTTAAATATCAAGCGAAATACCCAAATGTTGATAGATATTTAAACAACAGTACAAACGATGGCAATAGGGAAATATAATCGACCACCAGTCTTGACTTGGGACTGGTACATGCAACTTGTGGTGGGTTTACGCTTATAGTTTTGACAAGTTCATCTTTTCATTTCGTGACATCTTTGCATACATAACGATAACGCATGGTAGTTCTGTGTCTTCTATTTACCTCGCTACTGTACTGTCAGAGTTAGTTGAAACGGGTATAAAGGTTAAGAAAGAAAAACCGTCCACCGTATTCATATAAAATAGTTCTTATTTTGTAGATTGGAAAAAGAGCAAGCAACTTGCCATTATACGTTTTAGCAATCACTATACATTTTAACCTGTGCAGAGATTGTAATTACCGACGGAATTTTACATTGTAAAATCAGCAATATGTTTGCCGAAAATGGCTTTTTGCACGCGCTAGCGCGAGACCGGATGTACACATTTGTCAACATTGCGTATCAATTAAGTAATTAAACTATGACAAGTTAACATGCAAAAATGATTTGAGATGCACCTTAAAGAAAATTGAAAAGCTATTATTCTTAAATGAATCGCGAGATAAGGTCCGAACAAAAATGTGCTTAATTTTTAATTACTTTATCTTGTTAAAACTCTAGCACTCTCGCCAAAAAAACGAAGATGACAAACCCTCAACGTTAAATCTCCGTAGAGAAATTCAGGGGCAGATAATAATATGTAAAACGTTATTGCATAGTGTAAAACATGAACCGCTAACTGTGATATAATTCTGACTTTTGATTAAAAATAAAAACAATGGCAAAAACGCACATATAATTTAATATTGCTCGAAAATCACACTTTACAAATGCCTGACATACAGTATATGTCTGTGTCACCATATTTATGTATGGCATTAATGTCTTTAATTTGAACTTTGTTACCTTGTTGACCGATTTTTTTTTCATTTCATATTTGTGTCATTCTGCTGACGTACAGTTTGCATATGTTTAGTCACTGCCTTGTTATATTTTTAGCTTATATAATTTTCAACAAGTTATTATGTCATTTCATCCTAAAGACAATTTTTTTTACAAATCTGAGTTTGTTTCGTAAATTCAATTTGTTAGGAGTCAATGTAAGAACTGGATTAATAATGTTGTAAATAATCAACACAACACTACGACAGACTATACCAACCACCAATCACAGAGAAAAAGGAAAGGACAGTCTGATCTGATTAGCCTGATTCTTTATGGTTAAAACTCCATATTATGACTTTTTTCCAAAAATCTCAATTTTCAAGGTTATTTTTGGCTTAGAATCAATATTTTTGCTTTTTTTCTTTTGTTTGTTGAATTATAGGGTTTAGTAGTTGCAAGTCTTAAGTTTAGATATGTAAAAGAAATAGGTACGTAATGTTTTATGAATAATTACACACTTTGTATTTTGGGGGCCTTTTACAGCTTGCGCTATGGTGTGGACTCTAGCTCATTATTAAAGATCGTAATGGGACCTGTAGAAGTTTAATTTCGACTGTTTTTGGTGAATGGCTTAAATCATGTATAGGTACACCTGTTACAAATCCAAATTCATGTATTAACAGACTTACAGCAGTCATCTTGGATGTTGTCAATCACAGGCTTTTCAAACCAGTTACTTTTAAGAAAGATGAACCTGAAAAACGGTCGTTTCTTAAACTTTTGTTCTATAACAAATATAAAAATAGGAGATGTGGCATGATTGTCCATGAGACAGCCACCAACCAAGTGACAGTAGAATTTTAACTT
>JAULBM010018206.1:0-11453 GCA_032357055.1 Geukensia granosissima | reverse complement strand
GGGTCAGTTTTCCATGGGGGTCAAAAGACCATATGACACCGGGTCAAACCAAAGAGATTAACATTGGTATCTGCTGCTTCTCTGCTAAGCATGCAGCATTTAGGAGTAAGAGCAAAGACTGGTCGGCCCAGTTTTTTGAAATTTGAAAAACTTGTAAAAGTAAAAGACCCATGCTTGTCCATGCTATTGATCATCCGAGCTGACAGAGATACTTACTGTTACACTGTAAGCATAGTTGATTTCGGTAAGTATTTGCTGACAAGACCATCAGAATTTTTTATTCTCTGGGTTTTATTTAACAGTTGCATTGCTAAGCATACTTGTACCCAAGGGGTTCATAGAATTGGGACAAGGAAAGGAACCTCTACCCCTACTTAACTCATTCTGCCTATGGGCCTGCTGAGTAAGAGTAAACATGGCAAGATTCTGGGCCATCAACATGATCAATGTCGTGAATTGTTTTGATAATAATCTTATATTTATTCAAACTCACAAACAATGTGTATTTTATACAACAAATCTGTGGAAATGACTATTGTTAAGATTCTCACTCATAAAACAGGGGTAAAATTAAACTAAATGGCTATATTTATATGTTTGGTTTAAAATTTCAATGGTAAACTGGATATCAAAGGCCCCTAGAAATCATCAGGACATATTTACCAGTCAAATTAATGTGATTTTAGATAAAAAATCGAATAAAAAAATATTTAGGGTAATTCATTATAGATCAACATTGAAAGAAGAAGTATTAAAAATTTCAACAACAAAAGAAATAAAAAATGTGGGATTTTAAATCATTTTTTCTAAATAAGAGCTAAATGCACCATAACAGCATATGACAGTCTTTTATATTAGTGAAAACTGAGGTAACTTACAAATGAATTTTCCTTATTCACAAGGTAAATGCTACACATTTAAGTTTAGGTCTAATAACAATGTAAGAACATTAAAAAATTGTAATTAAAAACAAAAATGTTATTATCATTTGAACAATTCAAGAAAGGAAATATATATATATAAATATACACCGTTAATGTATATACTGGAAGGGAACACAGTTTGTTGGGGAAAGGAGATGTCCCCTTGTTTCATCTGTTAGTGATGCAGATTATAAACCAATCTACCGGTAACTAAGTACTTATTGTGTCTGCTGTACAACTCCCTCAGTTAGGTACTATCAGTATTTTCATTTAAATCCAAGCAAACCACAAGTGTTTCTTATAGTGGCCCTTCATAGAGCTGTAACACTAACCTAAAAATCCAAAGTACAAACTGCTCCGACACATTTCAAAATGACATACCTTAAATGACAGCAATTCATCGTGGGAAAAGCCGTCATGGTGAATGATCTTCATCTGTTTTACCAGTGTACTTTTTCCACTCTCTGCTGCACCTGAAACATGGAGAGAAATACACATACAACATCTAGTAGTAGCTCACTAGTTCACTAGACTGTGTAAGACATGGAGCATCCTTCCCATTTACTTATTTTCTTAAATTATTGAAAGTTATCTTAAAGCAGGAGGATAAAAATGTGGCTGGTCAAAACAGTCTGTTGATTTTTGTGTAAACAGACCAATCATTTTAGTCTTTTTCTAGGTGATTTTTAAATTGTAAATATTTTTAATTAATATGTATTTGGAGGACCACAATGTGTTTCTGAAATGTTTTACCAAAGTAATATTATTATCTCTGAACATCTGTAACACAATTTGTGGTCCAAGGTAACCCAGTCCCAATTGAAATTACTGTATTCCTAAAATTAAGCAACCAGGGTGCTTAAAAAACTAAAACCCTGGGGCGCTTATTAAAATCTACAAAATCCAGAATTCTTTAAATCTGTTTTGCATTATTCTTTGTTCCCCTCCCCTGCATTCAATTTCTCGATATTTCTCAAAATATTTTCTGTTCTTGCAATCTTTCAATATTGGGAAGTTTGCATGGGCCCTTATTAAGGATTTGAATTAACATTAAGGTGAGGTAAGCGATTATAGTGGCAGTTATGCTTAATACAAGGAATAGCCTATTTTAAATTTATATCAACTTTTTTTTAATGTCAAGTTTAACCTCAAAATTTCCATCCCAATTCAAACAAAACTGTACAAAAATGTCCAATTTTAATAGACATAAGAAATGTCAAATCAACTCCCCCCATAACCCCTGTACTATCATCCACATCCATGTATGGAGGGAGGATGTACATCATCTCCAAGCATGCCATACCAGTCTTGTAATTGTAAAACATTATTCAAATAAACAAGATATCCCACAAAAGCTTCCTACTCAAGAATGTACATGTATAAGCAACATGATTCTTGTGAAAACATTTCAAATATGTCCTTATGTCCGCCTATCTTAAAACAAAAATATTTCTGATGCAACTTCTTTAAGTATACAAAATATATGAAATACTTATTGGAATGCAAGCTATTTTAATAATATGTCATGACATAACTCTGCAGATTACAGGTATATACAGGTAAAAAATACACATTCCAAATACTATTGACCTGGGGAATTTTCACTGATTTTTTCTATAATTTACAAATTAACCAGAAACCCACATGTTTCCTTCCTTGAAGAATTAAACCACAATTAGAGATTTGATTTTGTCTAGAAGGATATGTCAACATATACAAAGAAATATATTCTTTGAAATTAAAAGCCAGCTTATACATATGTCCTTGGAAAAATTGGATTAAATCCCTGGCAATTTTATACTTCATTTTTGTCAAGGGTATGTGTATATTTTAACATAAAATCTTGAGTTGGATAAAGACAGCACTGATCATTATAAAATATGGAGTGTAGACTTTTATCAACTGATAGTCTTATCTTTCAAAATCCTGTGTAAAATACATCAAAGGGATTTAAAATGATGAAAAATGTTTTTAAAAGATATGTGAAATAAATCCTATTTTTTCAGCCTGAGAAAATGTTTCTAATGATATGTCTTTGGTTACTAAGGACCACCCAAAGATGAATGTCCAATAAAATAATTTTTTAACTTTTGTCATTCAAGTTACATGTTTTTAAATAAAATCAAGGTTGATCTAACATGCTCATCTTGGCTTAAAGACCATGTAAGTGCTTTATAACACATCTATGTAGTGGGTCTATAATATCAATTACCAAGGAAAACATAAGAGTTTGTCTGACACAGAGTTTTAAAAGTAGACAACAGAAACACCAATGTTTACCAGGAGTGTCTATATCTACATTGTTTTGTAGATGGCAAAAAATGCCAGAGAATGTCACTGTAAACAGCACAAGAAAATCCAAATATAATCAGCAAAATCAACAATATTCACCACAGTGTTAAAGTAGACAGGAAAATCACTAGTTCTCACCAAGGAATGTTAAAGTAGACAGGGAGATAACCAGTGTTCACCACAAAGTGTCAAAGTAGACACGGAAATCACAAGTGTTCAGCAATGAGTGTCAAAGTATACAGGAAAATCACCAGTGTTCACCAAGAAGTGTCAAAGTAGACACAGGAATCACCAGTGTTCACCAAGGAGTGTCAAAGTAGACATGGAATTCACAAGTGTTCACCAAGGAATAATATGTCTGTGTCAAATTAGACAGAGAAATCACTAGCTCTCACCAAGAAGTGTCAAAGTAGACACTGAAATCACAAGTGTTCACCAAGAAGTGTCAAGGTAGACAGCAAAATGGCCAGTTTTCTTCCCCATGGATTGTCAGATTGTCAAAAAAGAGAAGGAAATCACAAAAGTCAAAATACATGTATTCCAATGTTGTATATGTGTGAATTTTGTTATGATGTACATGTGTTTCAAAATACATTACCAATGTTGAATCAATATGGGGAATTTTGTTATGTTATATGTTCATTTCAAGGAGTTACCTCTCAATAGCATTAGAACCAAAACAAAGGAGGTCCAAGATCTAAACCTAGCAAATTTTGAAGCACTCAAATCCAAAAAAAATAGGAAGGTTGAGATTCAAACACGGCAGAACAAGTACTCATAAAAAAACAAATTCAAATATGAAACCAAATGAATCAGCATGGACATCTACCATGTGAATAGTTATTCATTTTAAAGCCTCTCCTTAAACACAGGAATTTAAGGTGTTTGTCTGAGAAAAAACAAATTACCAGAGAGTTTCAAGAAAAGTCAATGAGACATTAAAAATTACCAGTATCCACCAGAAGTGTCTACATGGTTAAAGTAAGCTATAATATTGACAACTAGAGTCAAAGTAGAAAGCAAACATCGCTGGTCAGTGTAGATGGGTAAATCAAATGTGATTCCCAGGGAGTGTCAAAGTAGACAGCAAAACACTTGTTAGTGTAGATAGTTGTAAACAGCCCAGCCAAAACACTTGTCAGTGTAGATAGCTAAATAGCTAGCTTTGTGAGTGACAAGGTAGACAGCAAAAATTGATGGTCAGTGTAGATAGGTAATCACCAGTTGTTGCAAGGAAGTATCAGTAGATGGCAAAAATTGATGGTCAGTGTAGATAGTTAGGCAAAAATTGATGGTCAGTGTAGATAGTTAATCACCAGTTGTTGCAAGGGAGTGTCAAAGTAGATGGCAAAAATCACTGGTCAATGTAGATAGTTAAATCATCAGAGCATCTTCCAGGTTACAAGGAAGACAGTACATTTAGAGCACCATTAAACATTAACATGTAATTTTGTCAAATTACCTTATGCTGACAAAGAAAACAAAACAGTTGTCTCATAACATTTACACCATCATCTCTTAGAAACTGAATCTTAGTAACATGATGTTAATAACAAACAACTAGGTGGTCTATGGAATGGGGTTAGGGCATGTCTGTGTGCCATTTAACAACCATTTAAACTAAGCCTAGATGCCTCATGTAATTTAATTTCCCTAAACCACGTGTAAGGGGAGGGCAAGTAATCAAGAGTTTAATAAGATATCCTAATGACAGTCAACTAAATGTCCTATCTGAATATTATTTTCTTTGATCCATACAAATTACTGTGGACAATTAACCTGGTCTTGACAATGAATATAAAGAGCTTCAGTAATACTTCTGAAAATAAAACAAATTCCGCACTTCTGAACAAGTTTTGTTCTGTTATGCTATTAACAAGTTTGATTCACTGCATATGACCTCCTGTCTTTGAATTTTACGGTGATTTTTGTGCGAACCTATGGGAGAAATGTAAATCACAAAATCCCTATAACATTCACCTGAATTTTTCAACCACAGAATTTGTTCCATGCTATTATTTAAACATTAACTGGTATAAGCCTGGCATTAAACTTTCTATTTTCTACAATTGTGGATCTGTTAGTCATAAGAAGATTTAAAATTTACACCTTATTGTACATATCGCTGACTTCAATAGAAGTTAATTCTCTTGTTAAACAGATTTATAATTCTAATTCTTATGAGTCAAGACAATTTAATGTTATTAATAA
This sequence comes from Geukensia granosissima, assembly GCA_032357055.1. Lineage (NCBI taxonomy): Eukaryota > Metazoa > Mollusca > Bivalvia > Mytilida > Mytilidae > Geukensia > Geukensia granosissima. The sequence continues at coordinate 6,027 of JAULBM010018206.1, read as the reverse complement.
CTTTGATATTAAGATATTAATTGTTCTAAGGTCGAGTTTTATCCCTGTACCATGGCTTGGAAAGATGTTTTCATGTGCACTTTACTATCAAGATATGTCGATGAAAATCCCTTAGTGATACTAACTGTAAATGTATTATGATATCAAGTTTATACAGGTTTAAAAAATACTATATGTCATGTATGTCATGTATGTCATGCATGTCATGTTATTAGAAATATTAATATTTAAGAGTCCCTACATGTACATGTACGACAGATTTGGGGGAAGATGGCAGATTTGAGGCAAACCTGCGTATATATCTATCATGTAAAAATTTTGGCAGAATCACTGGATACATGGGTCATTTGTAGTTTTCTTATGTGAAGTATCATTTGTCTTCCTAAGATATCATGTAAAGAGTCCAGATGTCTTAGCAAGTATTGGTTTTAATGCTTCTGATACACCCTGAAATATGTGTCCAGCAAAATTCACAATATTTCAATAACATTGGTATTAAAACATGTATATGGCATATTTCTTTGAGTTAAATCAAACCTTCTGAAGATAACCTTACAAACTTGACAATTGTTTTAACTGTTGCCTTAGATCTAACTGAAATGGAATCGAATAAGAAGTGATGATTCCTATGTTTGTCTAGACTTGTCGGATTTATTAATATTATTTATGATAGACATTCATATCAATGACAATATTGACTTGACCTGGTCCCCTGTTGTAACAGGGTAATAATGCATTAATATAGTCTGAATGGACTCCATTGTCAATGGTCGTCTGATGTTATCTGACCATCAATATTTGAACACCCATTATATGTACCTAAAGAGGTGGTGATATCCTATTTATCCTAACACTTTGTTTGGTTTTATCAGGATAAACATCTTATGGTGTATTCACATGGAGTTGAGAAGTTTGATTAAACAGTGACACTATAAAAATCTTGACCAGTATCATTTAATTTATAACTCTGATTTATGAGGTATTATAGTGATCTGCTGTTTTATTTAATACAATTTGTATCTTTTTAAGTAAATATGAATTACCGGTATTGTAATACAAAATACACCTGCTATCTAAATATGAAGTTTTGCACTAAAATATTTTTTTTTATATAACCAACTCTTTTGATTTTGTTTCAACGTGGGGAAATTTAAAACTCATGCCTTCCTTTTCCCCCTCCACAAACTGTAGATTTCAGAATATTTTCAGTCTTTTTAGCCATGTTAGCAGGAAATAAGTGCAAGCTAAAAAAGTGTCCTGTGTAATAGTGTCCTTCCTGTTAGATATTCTCTCATATGGGACGGTATAGAAACATAGCTGTAACTGTCAAATTTAGGTTTTTTTATTTTTTTTTTTCATTTTTTTCATTTCATCTAAAATCCATAGGAAAAATCAATCTTTTTGTTTGATATAATACTGCACATCAGACTATTTTTTTCTTTCCATGAAATATTGTGGATTTTGCCAAAATAGCATTTTCTTAGGATTTCTCTCGTTACAGCTTTATTGTGATACCTTCTCACATAGGAGACAACTTTTAAAAAAACATACAAATTATAAATCGGGTTACGAAAATCGGGAATTTCCTGTTGAAAACAAAGAACAATCTTTTGGTCATCAACATGATTTATTCTATCCTTGGACATGTTATACTTTAAAGTATAAGAGGACAATTGGGGGGGGGATTAATTTTATGAAAAACAAAGTGGAGTCAAATAATATTTTGATTCAATAATTAAGTAATTTCTTTGCATTACATGAAATATCAAAATAGATTTAGATAACTTTATCCAATGCTATCTATTTAAAAAACACTAAATCTATAATTAAATTTGATTCACTACAAAATAAATATTGAAAGAAATGTTTAAGCATTTCACCTGATCAGGTATAATTATATTGCCTAATTAAATGTGAAAACACATTTAATACACATGATACAACTTGTGGAAACTTGAAATAGAAGTCAATTTTCTGAAGAACTGTTGACAGGTGAATGGCTGTTAGCAGACATCATTTAAAAGCTGTTACTTTTACAAATATTGTTAAATCATTATAAACATTTTACAAAGGAACACACTGGTTTGTCAAATAATCATTTATAAACAAGATGGTGTCAATTAAAGATTAACCATTTACTGGCTAAATCAATTAGAAAAACATGTAAGATAGGATTATCTTATTGACAAACAAATTAGAGGTGTCCAAGATACCCCTGGGCAATCCAGTGACATTAAAAGTACATGCCATCATGTCAGAAATAGCTTTTTCGTGTTATATATAATCATGATAGTAATAACGAACCTAATTTTGATGGGAATGAAATGATTGACAGATTAAGGATGGTCAACACCAGAGACTATACCAGCATGTTATCTTAAACTTTCGGTTCATGACTTCAAAACGTTCTAGTTTTCCTAAAGGATATTCGAAATATTTAACCACTTACTATTACTTATTATTTGATGTTTTTTTTAATCATTGCACTTGAAATATGCATGCATTAACTGGCCAGGGACCAATTACTGCGCTGTACCATATGGGCTGTAGAAGATTTTTGTACATGTATTTTGTTTATTTAAGGAATTCGTGCATGTTTTTATCCAGTCTCACAATTATATTAACTTAAATAAAACTGCTACCTTATTGGTTTTTGTTTTACCTAATAAAATAAAAATTCCAACACATAAATCTGTTCAAATTAACAGTTTTTTTTTCTTATTTTTACTTTAAATCCCAGAAAACTTTAATTAATATAATACCCAAAAAAAATTAAAAATAGGTGATTATAATGACTGATAATTGCCCAATATATACTTAAATATAGTTTTTCTTAAACCCTTAAATATGAGACTCAAACCCTGGATATTAAACTTCATTAGAGACTTAACTTCATTAGAGATTAAAACCCCATCCTCACTATGTCAGGGGTCCTGTGTCCACACTTGTCCCATGAACACAGGACCCCTTACATTGTAAGGATGCATGGACAAGTGTGGACACTGGGCCACTGACATTGTGGGGATGCTAAAACCTTGGACCTAAAACTTCATTAGAGACTATAACCCTGGACCTTAAACTTCATTAGAGACTTAAACCCTGGACTTAAAACTTAATTAGATACTAAAATCCTGGACCTAAAACTATTTAAAGACTTAAACCCTGGACCTAAATCCTCATTAAAAGACTTGAACTCTAGACCTAAAACTTCATTAAAGACTTAAACCCTAAACATAAAACTTCATTATCCATCTATGATCTTACCTAGTAAAAGAATTTTTATCACATTTTGTTCCTCTTTGGCCCAGTTCTGTAGTTGTCTATCAATATTCTCACTTTTGGCACGTGCTTTTAACTCTTCTTGGTCCAAACTAAGACACTGTCCCATATTTCTTACTAATTTCTACATTGTTTTCTCAAAAATATTTTAAGTGATGAAACTAATTAAAACTTATAATTTAAAATGTAATAATCCTCAGTTAAAAATGTCATCATATCTCTGTTAGTTATAAAATATGAACAAGACAGAATATCAATATCCAGATGACACCATTTCCTTTTTGCACAATATTTACACAAACACCCGTCAACCTAGTTAAGGTAATTGTGTACTGGGTTGTAGTTTGTTGTCGTGTCCTCAAAAAATATGTAATTTGCATGTCACGTGTATGTAAAACCACAACCCCGCCTACTTTTAACGGTGTAAATAGAAATTCAGCCAAACAGATTATTCCGGATCTGGAATTTAAAAAAAACACATGTGCCTTTTTAATCCCAGACCAGAGTAACAATATAAAAAAAAATATTTTTTTTAAGAATTTGATATTTTTTAAAAACGCATAGTATGCAGGCAAGTCTCAAGGTAATGTTAAGTTAGTGGGTAAGCAGAACTATTCATTTGACAATAGACAATAGACAATAGACAATATTTATTTGCGAAACACATTTACAATAAATGGTCATTGCAAGCATAACAAAATTACAAATTTGACATGTTCACAAAACCTGTGATAACTATTTGTAATAGTTATCTCAGAGACATATACATAATACAATGTAATATATGTCTCCGGTTATCTCAGATAAAAAAAAACATTTTTTTCTGAATTTTTTACAGAATATAAATCATATAAAAAACAAATAAAACGGGGGCATTCATAACACAATAAAAAATTTAGCAAACAATAACAACTTGGACGTCAGGAAAATATAAGCAATCACCCGCTCTCTCCATATATAACATACATAAAGACATACCCGTAGCCAGGGGGGTTCGAGGGGTTCAGACGAACCCCCCCCCCCCTTGAAAACCAATAAGCATTATTGAACTCGAAATTCAAATTGAAGTCTGACTATTAAAGTCTAAAAAGAAATGCAAAAAACATTGCCATGAAATTACTAGATCGCAGGGGAATTTGCTCTAAATACCCCAGACCCCCAACCGTGGAAATTTTTGCTATGGGCATGAAAGAGTTTTGTTACAACAGTTCAGTTTGAATTTAAATGAAATGATGTGAAAAAGACACATGGTCTCAAAAATACAGTAATAGAGCAAAGGCATTCTGTACCATTTCAGGAATGACTTTTTAGGGGCAAGAGCTATTCTTACGGTCCTGAAAAGCTACTCCACAAAGAAGCATGGAGCAGCAATAAATTACACGATAGATTTTTTATCGTATGTTGTCCTAACTTGAGGTTGACCCAGGCTTTTACTGTTTTACTAAATAATAATAAGAGTTTCGGTCACAAAACAAAGCTTTTTATTCATGTTAAAGCCAAATTGTTTAAATTTTTGTAGATCTCAATTAAGTTCAGTTATACGTCACACGTGTAGGATGAAAACCTTAGCATATCCAAAAAGTAGTTTTTTTCTGGGGACGATTCATAATCATCGTGTACAAATCGTATAATGGTCGCTCTTGATTTTTTTAAGTTTAATAATTTTTTAAAATTTTCCCCTGGTGTAGACATCTGCACCATTTTGAACTATGCACCACTTCCACACGGATTTGTCTATAAATTCTATTTTTTAATCCCCCACATGGCTTGTCCTTATAGGAAGCTGAAGAATTTGTCGGGTTCTGGCATTCGTGAGGGCTATCGTCTTATAGCTTTGTGATCAAAGTCAACATGAATTGCCGGATATGTACATGTATATAGGAAGGAGGCTAATCTTCAATCAGCATACAACTGTGGTAAAATATTCATTAGATTTACACACAAAAGTTTCCTCGGATTTTGATATAATTTAACAAAGTTTAACTACGGAAAATATATAGTTAATATTCAAAATATTTTGGACTGCATTTTAACGTACCTTCTATCATAATTCATCCACAACTAAAAATACACAAAACTGTCACGATCGATGTTGACGAAATATATAAATATCCATTTTCAGTTATTTTTCCGTTTTTATATTAAATATATTTATTATACAAATAGTACATGTGTGTAAAATGGACGCAAAGGCGCAAATTGCAAAACTTAAATATTTATTAAAAAGGGGCGCAGATGTAATGTATCATCCACAATCTTTTTTGGTATACAAAATGACATGCCAAGGGACATAATTTAAAATTACTATAGGAACCTAATCATGCGACATCGGTTACTGGTAAACGTGTAGACGTGTTCGTTAATCCCTTAAAACCAAATGTTGTCACATCTCTTCTTTTCTATTAAGCAAAAATAAGATATCTCAATCAAACACTGTTTTGTCTAAACTCAGTTGCATGTAAGAGGTAAATGGTATATTAAGCAGGTTATGGGATACCAATGATACAAAACAGGGTATATATCTAAATTTACACTGTAGCTTTTGTTTTTTTACTTCTTTAGGGGGTTTTGGATCCAGGAAAACTAGTTAAACGTCTGTTTCATAAGCCCGTCTCAAGTCAGGAGTCGATGCCATTGGTTGGTCTCTTTGCACTTTCTTCTGATTGATTGAATGTTGCTTAACGTCCAGCAGCAAATATTTCATGCATATCCAGGACGAGAGCATATTAATGAATGATGATGATGAAC
>JAULBM010018195.1:0-11453 GCA_032357055.1 Geukensia granosissima | reverse complement strand
GCTTCCTCTCATGGCGGTCATATCTGCTTGTGACTCAATAATTTCTTGACGTCAAAACTATTTTGACGTCACAATCCAGGCAATAAATTTCGGAACATGTATGGCAGAGATGTATGTGTCTGACGAAGGAAGTACTATACTCTCTGTTTCGGAGATTGTGAGAATTTAGACTTCATTTAAAAAATCCAGCTGGGAATCTCTGTACTTTATCCCTTTCCAGATTACAAAAAAGTGTCTTGACCAGCTTTCGATTCAAAATAATGCACAGATTCTTAAGCACAAATTCATTCATCTATTAATTCGGATTAAGAGAAATTCATACATGTAACATTTGGAATGAAACGACAGAAAGCATCCTTGTTACGTTCTGGCCCTCCCCAATACTACATTTATTTTGGCTTGAATTGTGGATGCATGTATGTGTGTGTGAATTTAAACTCTCCCCTGTTCGTGGTTGCTATTTTTGTATGATTATTTATTTTTCTTTTGTTTTGCCACTTAAAAAGAAACCATGTATTTCTATGTCTTTAAGATTCATCTAATGTTTTTAAAGTAGTCATTAGAAACAAAAAGATACAGTAACTACACTGTAACTGGAGCGAGAAAATCACAAAAAATTACAAGATAATATTAATAAATAATATTTCAATAAGAAAATAACAAATTTCAAAATAATAGAACGGTCTATAAATTAAAAATAAGATGTTTCAAAGGTTATAAAATGTTGTTGCAAGACCTTAAGTTGATGTGTTGTAATACATTTTCTGATACTTTATAATCCTCATCACTTTTGGAGCTTGTATCAAACTAACTCCAAAGCCCGTTTTTTACTGTTGATAAGATAAATATTTGTAACAGGGAAAATATTTGGATGAAAATTTGGCAGACCCAGCATAGCATTTCCTGTTAGGACTTTTTATAGTTTACGAATACTGTAGAGGGAAGAAAGTTCCAATTCTTCCTCAGTTTGGTTGAATTTCTAAAGAAAACAAATCTTACCGATGATTGTCATGGATTTATCCTTTGTAAATTATATGAGGTTATATGTCTGGTGCAAGAGCATTGGCAACGCCCAATTCCACTATCACTACAAGTCGACGGGCAGATATCTACAAAACAAATTATAAATTTGAATAATATATCTGAAAATCAACTGAGGAAACCGTATTTTTCAAATAAGAAAATACAACCTAATTTAATGGTAAAACTTAAAACTTTCTAATTTCATTGGGATAATTTGGGCTCAGAAGTCTTGAAGATTTCAAGTAAACAATAATAAGAAGAATTAAAATTGCATCCACTAACTTAACTGTGCTAACTTTGCTTTTAGAAATTTATTTAACTACAATTTTTAAATTTAAATAGTTTATCAAAATACGCTGATTCAATGGTAACATGTCAATTTTTACAAATACATAAAACTAAAACTTTTCGAAGAACATTTATTCGTTGTTTGGGGTGTTTTGTATCCATGGCCATGTGTTTCTACATACGCTTCAGATATATTTTTATATAAATTATTTTCAAATTATGCGAAAAGAAAGAGAAATCTGCTTAATATTAATCTAGAAAAAGGCTAGAAAAATCTTTGATGCTGTATATACATTAGTGAAACATCAGCAGTTTAAGTATTTGAAAACTGCTTTCTCAACAAAGGTTGTTCAAAGCTTGAGCTTTAGCAGAAAGTGCATTCTATGTTGTATTTCAATGACAAATGCAAATCAAACCTCAAATCAGGATAAAATTTGATTTCCTATATACTATGCAAAGTTGAAAATTTACTGGTTGCCGTAGGATATGTAACTTTTGATATTGGTCATAATAATGCATCAACAAGAGTAATTAAGATTATATTTGCATATTATCCGAATCAATACATGATTTGAATACATGTTTGTTTTTGCAGTATGCAGACCATACACTGAACGTACTCCTCGGAGCACCAGGTTTTCATGACAACAAAGGTAAATTTAAAACTAAAGGCAAAAGACTATTTCAAGTAATGGCGGATGTCACCTAAATCCCATTATTCTAAACCTATCTTTCCATATAACCACAGCTTTCATTAAGATATTTCCGATGGTAGTTCAATTAGCTCATTACATGCACGTGGTGCTCTTAGAAAAAAAACATTGAGATTTTGATGATATAAAAAAACCAGACAAATAAGTTTTCCTGATTGGTGAGATCGAAGGCTCAATAATTTATTAACCATTCGTCTTTAGTTCCGTTTCCATTGACCCAGTAAATGGAGACAGGAATAATTTTTAAATGTTTGTAACATTTATTATGACAATTTGAAAATGTAAGATACAATCATGTTACAGACTTAAGTTGGAGTAGAAAAAATACGTCAACTGATTAATATGTTAAATTTCCCTTGAATCAGATTTTAAGGCATTTATTTAAGTAGATTTATGTTCTCGGTTAGTAGAATATGTTTTTACAAAATACTAAATTACCAATGTACAAATGTTTATATAGACTGTATGGACACATAAATTTGAAGCAACAAATCTTGCTTATGAATTACGAATGCTAATTTGGAATTTAACTATCAAGAATTTCTTGCAATATGTCTGTCGTTCATTAAATACCGGAAACACTTCTCCTTATGGCCATATTTAAAGATGAATTTTTGTTAAATTGATAGGCTGACGATATATTACAGAGTGACATTGCAATCCAAATCTTTTTTTCTTAAAAACTTTATATGGGAGACTTTCTCGTTGTAGGTCATTACATTTCTCTAACTTGTGATGTTTTTTTTTATTAAATAGTATGAAAAAGGCAGAGAAAATTTATTAGAAATCAGATAATTAGGTACAAAAAGTTATATTGATTAATAAACTACAAAAAATTATTCAGAAATAAAAAAAAAATATATAAAACTGTAGACATTTATCTTTCAATCGATTGACTTTTCTCTGTGGAACCCATGTCTAAGTGCTGGTATAGTTTACTTTTTAGCATTTCAGTAAATGGCAATAGTTTTGGCAATGCCTCTTTTTACAAATAAACCTAATATAAATTGAATAATTCAAAATACAAATTACAGTTTATCATTTTTGAATATTAAATACATGCATATGGGATCAGCAATTTCTAAATTATTATCATGATAATTTAACACACCTTTCATGAATCATGCAAAATAATCAGCAGTCGCAATAAATCTTAGCAAGGAGACTCAAAAACAATATTCTTCAAAGATTGATTGATTAAAGGCAAATATTTCAGGCATTTTCAGGACAAGAAAAAATATATAACAATAAATTATAAAAGGATTGACTGGGGTTTAGGCCGGGGAATTTTTTAGCTACCAGATGCCAAATTGGGATAGTTTGGGTAAGGGTGGGCAATTTACCATAAGCAACTTGTAACCAACAACCGGTTGTTGGTGTTGTTGCAAAAGGATATTTAACGTGCTGAGAGCGTGGTATTCTCCCCCCACGGTGCATGGGGTAAAGCTTCTGTCCGAGACGTGTTGAGAATTTATACATCCCAGCCAACCAATAAATGCCACTTAAGAAGTCGTTCTAATCTTAGCGGAGACATCGATCAGCCTATTTCTAAACCACGGATCGCGTGGGGTGTCCGAGTATTTATAAATTCCTCCCAATCAACGGAAGTCCCTTTATAACGTGTGAGAACCGGGACGTGTTTTCATTTGGAAATGAACTGGCCTATGTGTTTTTCTGTAAGATTTGAAAAATATGAGATGTGGCATTATTGTCTATGAGACAGTCATTCTCCAAATGACACTCGAATTAATTTTTTACAATTCCCATTACGGCCTTCAATTATGAACCATAGTACACACCATAACGAAAGATGTAAAAAGGCTATCAAAATACAAAATAAGAAATTATTCATAAAACACGACAATCAACCAAATCTACTGATAAAATGGAAAACGAATATAATTAATTAATGACTATTTAAACAACGACAATAATTGGACTTCAGGTTCTTGTCTTTGGGAAGGGCACATTCAGCATGTGGCGAGGTTTAACCAGTTTGTGAGCGCTGAACCCATCCTCTAACTTGGGACATTGGTGTGACCAAACATCAGTGAAACAACACGATAAAAATCGGCTGAAACACTTGGTTTAAAACTTAAGATCGACACCGAAAACGAACAACAAAAACAATTTAACTACATGTGATACATGATACAACAAAAGTTACGACCCCGAAAGAGTATTGATAATTCAAAACCCCAAAACAAACGATCAGAAAATCAAGTTTTCGTTCACTACCGTGTCAATAAGAACACGTCCATTTGGATTCTGTGTTCTTACATCATCAGAAGTCAAAGAAAACATGGGATTGTGCAAATGCCAATTAAAAAAATATATAGACCGGAAGTAGAAGATATAAACTTTCCGTATTAGACTTTTTACAAGAAAGTCAATAATATTACAACTTCAAGAGCATAATGATTTAGTTTTTAATTTCCGAGCCTTATATACCACGCTTGTTTCACCAGATGATTGCAAGTACATCAAACATTTGATAACAAATTTTAAAAGAATTGTAAATGTTTGAATCATAAGCGGTGGACTTAGTAGGTCTACCGTGCATCCACAGGACTCATCCTCACTTACTTTTTAAAATTCGTTATTCATTCCCTTCTTTATATTTTAAATCTAAACAAGCATAATATTGGAATGCTTTTAGGATTTACAGTGTATTTTGTACCCCATCATGTAATGCCTATTTTCGTTTAACAGCTAATTTCAAGTTTACGGACATTAAATGAAATGTTAAAATACATCAAATCATTCAAATAAGGTACTCTTGGTGAAATAAATAGACAAGCTTTTTAAAACTTGTAACTTAAAAATTTTTATGGACTCTTAGGAAAGTTATAGTAAAAATTGTAGCTCTACCGCTACCTAAATTTCAGGAAAACTCGATTTTTTGCCTTTCAACTACTTTACTGAAGTCTGTATTAAGTTGTAATGCATTATTTGTTTATTATTCAATTATTATGGAAGTTTATTAAATTCCCAAACTCCTTCGTTGTTTATTTCGGTTATTTTGCTACCAAAAATCATGGAAAACCAGGATTTTGGAAACTTCGGATTTTGTTCAGTTTTGCTCCATTTTTGTAATGCAGCGTATTAATTAGTTGTTTCTTGGCTGTAAACTTGGTTTATGTGAATAGTGCTATATGCTATATATTAAGCATCTTATAATCGGACGACACCTTTGCTTAAGTGCTTTTTCTTTGCAAATTTAATGAAATTGTACATCTACCCCAGAAAATTTATACATATCTATTCTAAAAGCAGTAATGTATATCAAAGAAACCTAATATATGTCTTTAATTAGTGTAAATTGCACGAAAATGAATAAATGAAATAAAATATAAAAGAGTTTTCAGTCTTCTGACTATTAGTTCAAGGGTAAACTTTGGCATAAACATGATAATTCAACTTTTTAGTACATCTCTTTCTATATCTGTTATCTGATATAAAATGTAAGCATATCATACTTGAGTTTATCTTCAAGAAATTATATTATACTAAGTATAGGTATAATTCTTTGAAATTTTAATTTTTTGCTATTTTGTACTCTATTTGCATGAAAATAAGATGTAAATGAGATTTTAAAAGTAATGATATGGTAATCTTCAACAATTCAATGTTCTATTTATCCAATAGGTGCCTATTTCTTATAAATATATTTTAAGTAAAAGCTAAAAATCTTGCTCTTACCCTTCCTCAATTCAATGAATATAATGATGTTTTTGCTTTTCATTGAGATTATTTTAGTTTTTGGCATTCATTCTGCTGGAAAGGTTGGCTTGTAACTTGAATATGTAAATTTTCACACTTTGGATCTCCATTTAATATTTCTATTGTCTATCAAATGTTTAAATACTCTATAAAGGTTCCCATTCTCAGCTTTACTTTGTAAAACAGTTTGTTTAACCAGTGTTAAGTCTTCTTTTTTGAGAATTTTGAAGCTTTAAATGTATAGTTTAATCTAAACACACAATAAGACCTAAATATAGTTATTTATGAAATGTTTTTATGCTGTTTATACTGAATTGTCACCCTTACCACAAGCAGAATTTATGGAAAATCAGACAACGTTAAAATATATGTCCTATTAAAGGACATTGCAGCCCTGAAATTGCTTACTAACTTATCATCTGATTGAGTTGTTTTAAAATCGATTTCATTTCATATATAACATTTTCTGTGAAAAAATGGTGATTAATCATTGACAGATTTCATTTATACTCTATTTCTATTTCTTTTATTATTGCAAGTTACTTGCACTTTTTTCAATCAACAAAATAAACACTATTTTATAAGAATACGGTGACAGTTGTTCTTCTACAACCAATTTACCCATTTCAGCAAATTCTGACATCAAGAATACACTTTTTAAAGACATATATATAAGTTTCTTTGATAGACATTACTGCTATTTGAATAGATTTGATTAAATTTCCTAGGGGTATTTAATAAATTTTCATAAATTTGTGGAGGGCAGAAGCAATTCAGCATTTGTTTCTTGTTCTTATAATATGCCTAATGTATAGTATTATTGAAATAAACGAAGTTTATAGTCTAATTAATTTGCTGCATAAGGAAAATGGAGAAAAAACTGAAAAAACTTGAAATATCCAAAATACTGATTTTTCATGATTTTAGGTATCAAAATAACGAAATAAACAACAAAGTGGTTTTAAAATTTTATAAACATTCATAATTAATTGAACTATATACAAATAATACATCACAGACTTCAGTATAATATTTGAAAGGCAAAAAAAAAAAATCTTATTTTTACCTTAATTTTAGAAATTAAGATCTATTTAACACTTCTGGCGATATGTCAATTTGTGACGTATTACTTTGCCTTTCATAATTATCACATTTTCAAAAAAAAGATAAGCTATCCACTAAACAAGGATATAACTTTAAATGCTAAAACAAAAGAAATTCTGTATTTTACCCTGCTTAGCAAAAGCGGCTTAATAGTGTGTTGTAGTCTGTTCGATTGTACGTCTGTCTTAGAAGGTACACGAAATTTCAGATGGGAACTTGAAACACTGCATTATCTAACATAAATGGACCTTCCCAAATAAAAATTATGCGACTATGTGTTCTTAACGATATTTGTGAGTATGAAATCTCTTAATTTATAGGAGCTAGCATTTAGAAACTTGAAAATCTTTTCCAACTTCATATTCATAAGTTGAAAGGTGGCTCACGGAATTTTTGTTGGGATGAAAGGAGAAGTGTGCAATCTGTGATTGTGCGCATCTTTGTTATAGTATTTTATTATGTAATCCAAATGTGGCCTTACCTGTTATATATTTCTTAGGAAAAACTAAAAGGACAATATTTTATGATCATTTATCTATTTTGTCCGTCCTTGCACTTTATCATAGAAAGATTTTGTCTTATGGACAATTTTTCACGGCGCCCACAATTAAATCCTACATAAATTCGAATTAAAGTGTTGGTTACTTTAGAGGGATAGGTATCATTTTTTAGCATAAGAATATATGGTTATGTATGAAAGTCATAGTGAAACATATGAAATAGACATTAATCTTGACAAGAAAGCTTAGTGTAGGCAGAAAAATGTTAAGAGTTGATAGTATGGCTGTCATTTTCGATTTCACAATATGTGTTTGAGTTGCCTTTTTCTGATCAATACATGAAAAATTATGTATTTCTAAGTAATGAAATTTGTGAAGAGATGTAGTAGAGATCCTCAATCGCAAAACTCATCTGCAAATTTGTTATGTGTCCCCCCACCCCACACATCGAAGTAATACTATTACATATAGTATATGATTGCGGTAGATATTGACTTTTGTCAGACACAAAATATAGTCTTTACTAAAATGTTTTCTATTTTGTCTTAGGTGGTTTCCTGCAGTATAGTTCTGTTCCAACTAATGCTACATATTTTGTCAATTATACACACCACGAATTGCCTGATTCCATAAGAGATTCCATTAACCGTGGAACGCTAATGGGTAACTTTAATGTGGTATTTAAATGTATAAGATATTTTAATAACTTTACTTGTGCACAATAACAAGCAAAAATATCGTTTGAAATATCAAGACCAAAACGCAATCGGTGGACTTTATATTTGAAACCTGAAAATACCATAACAACTGCAATATGCATGTATCTTAGAAGTTTGTGATAACAATATTAGGTGGAAAGATGTAGTATTGTTCTACAGTTTTGCATTTAGCAAAGAGAATAATGATCATGGCGTCATGATTATATATTGATTAGGATGATTGATGATTAATCAAACGCTTGACGTAATATGAAAATAAAAAGATACAGGGCAAATATCAGATAGACTGCACTCCGGCCACGAGAAAAATAGAGTAATTTCGAGAGTTCTCCACAAAGCCTTCAACAAGAGTGGAATACCAAAGTCTCCCAAAACAAAAAACAAAAAACCTCGGAAATAAATACTTGGCTAACTGCTTTAATTTAACAAAAATTCTTTTGAAAGCGATGTTGACGATTTGATAGTTCTAATTTAAGATTGCTTATTGTAAAACTATACACAATTTTGCAGATAGCTAGAAAAAGAACAACCGGCAAATAGAATTATGAAATATTGTTTGTCTGTTTGTTTGTGGTTTAACACCACTTTCAACAATAATTCAGTCATATCGCGGCGGTCAGTTTAACTGGTGAAGGAAGCCAAAGTATCCGTAGAAAACAACCGAACTTGCGCAGGTAACTAAAAAACACATTATCACGTGCGATGCGAGTTAAACTAAACCCGTTTATGTACGGTACAAAGTCCAGCGGGAATCCACGCCGTATAGGTGGTAGACTACAATAATTTGTACAGGTAAGTTTAAATTAAGGTTGTTTGTAATTTGGGCTTGGATGGATGACTATCCAACTTCTTTTCTTTAAATTATTGCAACAAAACACGTATTATAGACAAAAACGTGTATCACATACATGTATACTGATGTTTGCTTATAAATTTATGTTTGAAAATAAATATAACGAAATCTACCCATACACATGACCAATGTGTAGATGCAGTTTCTTTAATAAAGACGATTATCGTTTATCTAGAATAAAATATAAAAATTAGACATGTGGCATGATTGTCCATGAGACAGCCATTCACTAAATGACAGTCGAATCCAAACTTCCACAAATCCATCACGGCCTTCAACAATGAATCAAAGTCCACACCATAAAAGAATCTGTAAAAGGCCCCGAAATACAAAATGTGAAACTATTCATAAAACACGACTTCTGACAAAATCTATTGAAAAATGGTAAACAAGTAACAATAAATGACTTACAAAAGACAATCACTGGACTACAGGTTCATGAATTGGGACAAAAAAGTATGTGGCGGGGTTAAACCGGTTGGTGAGCGCTCGACCCTCCTCACTAACGTGGGACAGCGTTGTGACAAAACAGCAATAAAAACACAATATAAAATCGGTTGAAATGGATTTAACAATTGAATCAATACTGAAAATCAACAACAAATACAACTTATACGTGATACAACAAAAGTATCGAACTTGAAAGAGTACTAGAAGTTAAAAACCGCAAAAAGCAACAGATCAGGAAACCAAATTTTCCTTTTCTTCGGTACCAATATAAACACGTCCAAATGGATTTCATAAAAAGTCAAAAAAGTATGGGCTGTGCAAATGACAGTATTAAAAGATAAATGTATACACCGTACAAAGGAGACAAAGGCACGTCCCCGTCAAGGAATGAAAATAAAAAAATTGGGAATGAGAAATCAACCCTCTTGTCGTGAATTTTGTTAGAGATTTTACCTTGAGAAATATAAACTCCTAATTCGATAAATGGCTTTATTCAAAGTTAATTCTTTTCGATAAATCTCGGAAGTGTATTTATAGAAATCTTAATTATTAACGGAAAAGATATCGTCAAGTTAGCATAAGGTATTGTTAAATTTGTCGATCAAATCAAGTCTAGCACTCTTTGTCATTGGCTACTAAATCTCATTCATTTGAAAAATTGCGCAAATTTGAATGCAGTGGAGTTTTGTATTAAAAGATTTATTGTTCATGATAAGAATATATTACATTCAAACCTTGGTGGTAAAATAGCCTTTTTTGTTTTCAAAACAGGATATTCAATTACCACTGGGAAATTGTCGGATTTAGATTGTCATTCAGCTATTATTCTAGGCGCTCCGCATTTCATTTCTTCAGAAGGCATAACTGGAATGGTAAGCTATAAAGGCTTTTTTGCACGGTTGTGAGATGTAAGTTTTCGTTTTATGTTGAAAAAAGGATGCAGAATAGATGTTGGAAGACAAACAAGTTATTCCTCATTTACAATATTTCAAGCCATACATTTCAGTGTAACAAGTAAGTTTTTGACAACATAATGGAAGTCTAAATTACAACTGCGGCGGTGGTTTTGAAGTGGCAAGAACTACTTTTCGTCCCGGAGCACCTGAGTTCACCTCGGTTTTTTGTGGGGTCCGCATTGTTCATAATTTTATGTTTCTTTTTATTTTCATATGTCACTATGTCTGTTCATGCCGTTTATGTCTACTTTTCCGCTTTTGTTCGATCCTTCCATTTCTGTTCGCCCCTCCATTTTGTTTAGTATATTTATTGTAATTTTGGACATTCTCAACTGGGATTGGGTGACGTTTATTTGATGTTTTTATTTCTTCGGTTACTGCTTTTGGTTTGGTGTCTTATAAACATGAATCTCACCCCTACATTGCTTTCAGTAACTGCGAATTCTTTTTGCATGTATTTTGTTAAGTATAGTTATTGTAATTTTAGGCATTCTCAAGTGGAATCGGGTAACTTTCTATTTACTGTTTATAGTTCGTCGGTTACTGCTTTTGTTTTCCTTGTTTTTTTACTTTGACCAATAGTTTGGGGATGGTTGGCTATCCACCAAGTTTGTTTAACCCCACAACATATCTTATGTTTTTGTCCCAAGTCAGGAATTGTGTTTATAAGTTTATTTTGTGTTTAATATTTTGTAAGATGTACATTTTTCATAAGAGAAGAATTGTTTACGAATACACGGTTTTTTATTTGTGATGATTTAGAGCTTTTCACAAGGAATGGTATTTTACCCTTATGGAAAAGATATTGTTGTCCAGTGACAGAACAAATTAGAGAAAACCTATCGTGAAATAATGTTTCATTAGCTGCAGTAATCAAAACACCTTTTAGGTTCTAGTTGTATGTCCCACTGGTGATAAAATCGTCAGACATACTGTTTGACGTCTCATGTTGAGAGGTTTGTTGTCTTATAATCGTGAATCTCACCCTAACATTTCTTTCAGTTATTGCGAGCATTCATTCGAGAGCTATATTCTTTTTGCATATATTTTTGTTTAGTATATTTATTGTAATTTTGGACATTCTCAACTGGGATTGGGTGACGTTTATTTGATGTTTTTATTTC
>JAULBM010018184.1:0-11453 GCA_032357055.1 Geukensia granosissima | reverse complement strand
GACAAATGTTAGATAAATAAAATCATATTTATATCAATTTAAAGTTCGTTATTTTTACTTCAAATGAAGTGGCTATTGAAAAAAAAAAATTCATGCCACATTTCTATTGCGGTTCAGTATATATGGTATCCCCTGATTCCGGTGTCCTTTCTTCTAAAAATATTTTCTAATTTTGACATCGGAAATCTGTCAATTAATGAAAAAAGAGGTCAACTCAGGTGTTTACATGGTTGGCTCATATATTTAGTTTTTTTAAAGTTCGATTACTTTACCGCACGTCCATGCGCGGGAATACATTTTGCTATTTAAAGTTTTAACTTACGAGTTTTTGGGGAAATAGGACCGACTTCGGAAAAGCTAAAGGTAAACTTTTAGTTTCAGAAATTGATAGGGATTTGTGACTTATGTTTTAATTTTGGCAACTTTTTGATTTCCAAAGTCAAACATAACAAAATTCCGAATTTAAGTTTGAATTTGTTAGATAACGATTGTACAGTTTTAAATCGTTAGCTAGTATAATCAAGGCGTTCAGTTTTATTTGGGTGAACATGCTGGTTCGATTTTATTATTGGTTCAGGGAAGGTATAGAATATAGGAATAATTGAGATTCCATGTTTCTTCTGTGACAACTGGTATTGGTTATATTTTGAGCTCGGTTTCATATTATTTTTATTTTTGTGGCTTCGAACCGGGGTTGTCCGTAAATTCGCAGCGACTTTTTACCATCCAAATTAGGTTTGTAGTAAATTTCCTGCAAACTTTCAGATAGACTTATATAACAAGAGATATGCGGAAATCCCATTAAAGCCGGATTTTTCAATGTTATAATAATTCTTATGTTGTGCAGTACCTTACATATATATCTAAAAATGTTCCAAGTATCAATAAATTCCATCCAAAAACATCTGAGTTATTGTCAGAAAACAAAACTTTAACCAAATCTTACAAAACTTTAACCTAATTCAAGGGGAGATTATTTCGACAATACTCGCAAAAGTTATGGTCAGAAAACAAAACTGTAACCTAATTGTGGACGCCGCCCGCCATACCGACCAACGCCAATCTATTAGCCGAAATTTTTCGTTTAAAAATGAGCAACAAAGCTGCTGCTAACTTCCTGTGCTTTGATTCAAACTGCAAATTTCTAGCTTGTGCATGTCTGTTAGTTTTAACAATTTTCCCGTTACAAATCCAGATATAAAAATTCAATGAATAGCTTTTTGGTTTTAGGAGGTATAGAGCATGTAATATGGAATCCATTCTTACTTGACAATTTTGAGTTTCCTCAATGCATTCTTATAGTTTGTTATAGCATAAATCCAGTTTATTTCTTGCTGATATTCATCCACAACTTTCAAGGAAAATGTGTGCTGGGATCTGCATTTATAAATACATTGTACACGTAATCTAACTTGATTTGTCCCTAAATACATGTAATCTTATATCTTGATAGCATCTGTAAATTGTGTGTTTCCCTAAAAGATGTCTCCAATATAGACATAACATGGGAATAGAAAATATTGCCAATTTTTCTACAACAAAAAAAAAACAAAACAAAAAAACAAAAAAACGAAACAAAATGCGACATACAACAAGAGAAAAACATTAAATATCTTGATCACTGATGCGACTCAAACTGAATAAAAACAGAGAAAACATGTCCATTTACATGGATGTCCATGCTCCTGCTATGGCAGACCTTAAAAGAGGAGACACAAAGATCTATAGTTAAAAAATTACAGTAAATACTTGTAACTTTCAAAGCTCTTCCAACAGGTGTATTTATAAGTGTAACAGCTGTTGTCTGTCTTAAATCTGATGGTTCATCAATCCCATCCATCATAAGTTTCAGGCAATGAGATTTAGTTTTTCCTCTGAAATTGCCGTGGATATCATTGTTTCACTTAACTCTCACCTGCACCTCACTGCCTTCCACTAACTGAATGAATCCTTCTTGAGGTTCAACACTCAGGATCTGTAATTGTATGACTTGGCCCCAGCAGAGCTATAAAAACAGTACTTAAACGGATGTTACACTGACACTTTTTGTGAATAGATTTGCACGTACATTTAGTCAGTTCAATAGCACTTTACAGTGTACCTGCGGACCCAGTTATCGATTTCTTTTATTTCAATGATATTTTTCATAAATTATGTAAATAAAATAGGTAATTGGGTCAGCAGGTTCACTGTAATATGCCACTGAACTGACTAAATGCACGAGTGACTATTCACAAGTGTAATAAAACAATGATTTTTTTTCGACCTGGGTCGATTTCGGTAGAGGGTATTGCTATCCTGCAACCATATTCAACAAAATTTTCATCCTGCCTTTTATTTTCAAACCTGAACACCCCTTACAAACATAAACAAATAACAAAAATATTATCATTGGTATTTATCATGATACAAATGTAAAATCCGTATTAACATAACTTTAAACATCTCCCTTTGAAAATTTAATAACACTGCCTTCACTTTGGTCTTTGTCTGATTTAACCACTGGAATTTCAATTTTCTCATTTTTTTTCGGTTCAGCAGAATTCAATTTTATAGCATCATTTGGAGGCTGGAGCAAGTTGGATCTTTTCTTGATTGGTTCTTTTGTATAATCTTACTGCCTCGCTCTTGTGACCCGTTCTCTCTTTTATGAGCCATTCGTCGACATTATATCGGTTGTTGCTGTTGTAACTATCTACCAAGTTATATAAAAGTAATAATAGACATTCGATGATTTTTTTAAGGTTTTTCTTTTCTTCATTTTTTGTCGGATTTTTACGGATAGTCATTAAAAGTAGCTACAAACAGTAAGTGATAAGTGCCTACATTCATATTTTCTAGGGCTATATTCTAAAGATGTATAAATTCACAATCCGTCCAGAGGGAGACGTTAAATACGCCCCTTGTCATGTTACAGAATTTCCTCCATAACAAAGGTTCCAAAAAGAAGAAATATTATATAATATTAGTTCCTCTGAAACTTTTAATGTAATGTTTGTTCCTGATGGAATAAACCTTATATAATACATGTTCCTACAGGAAAAAGTATAATGAAATAATCTATAAGAAACGTTCAATTGGAACTTTTGTTATGAGGAACAAATATATGTTGACACCCTTGTTTAGGAAATGCCACGTCCGAAGCACGCTAAAGACCTCTTGTAACAGCTCTTTTTGAGTGGTCCGTAGGCGACCAGTTACAAGGCTAAATTTTCCGCCCCTATCCAACCCGCTATTTTTTCCAGTGGCAGTCTAGAAGTCCCTCCCTTACCGGTCCCTTTGTTACAGTCTACATAGTGTTTTACTGTTTGCTTACTTGTTTCCGTCCTGAATATGCATGAAATATTTGCCACTGGACGTTAAACAACAATCAATCAATCAATCCTTAGGTGCCCAGACTTATAATACATAAATGAGTGGAAGAGGCCATCAACAAAGTATTAATTTTGCGCTGTGTCTTTAGTGTTCCAATTGTATAATAAATCATATGGACATAGAAGTAATATAATCATCAAAATTTCCAATAGTTTTCAATTCTTGGAAACATCATCCCTGTGTTTCATCTTCGCGACTTTTCGTCAGAGGCGAGAAAAAGAAGACGAAGAGATAGAATCGAGAAAAAGGGCTTAATAAATTATTTTCCTGTCCCATAATTCTTCTGCTGAACGATTTCCGTCTGTCCATTTGTTATCCCAGAATTCTTTTTATTCATCATACGTGTACAACGTTAACGAAACTATGGTATCCTTAACATTTGGTCCTTTTTTTACAAAAGTTATAAATTCTCAAACAAGTCTTTTTATTGTAAGAAAAATAATTTAGCGTGATACGGTTGACTGATTGAAAAGATCTCGGTAATAATCAATTCTAGTGGTACTGCTGAAATTGACAAAACATTTCTTCGGACAAAACAGATTCCTAGGTTTATGCCTGATTGATTGACTGAGTGGGGCTTAAGGTCCAGCGGCAAATGTTTCATGCCCATTCAGGACGAGAGCATTATTATTTATGAATGAAACCTGATTTGTACTAGACCGACAAGCTAAACCGGATTTTTTAAAGTGCTAGCTTAAGAATTCTTCAATCGATCTAATCTATAGGAAAATGATGAAAGTTTTAAAAACCAGCAGTGTTAGTGCTATATGAAAAATGGCCCCTATGATAACATATATATGCGACAACAATGTGGTATAACATCATTTATCTTTATTTTCATATTCATCAACTAAATTCAATTCAAGTATTGAATACCTAGAAAAAAAATTATAGCACTCATGAAAAGAGAAACTTACATTGGATAAATGAACTATGAATTTTGATTGTTTAAATAAAGTTAGATTGAATGAAATGTTTTTTTCATTTATCTTACAATATATAAAATTTATAAAACAGTAAAATTTTACAGTAACGTCCTGGCAAAAGTTATAAAAAGCCTTTAAATCGCTGGCAAATTGCCATCAATTAAAAGATATTTTGAACACTCGACAGCTTTTGTCGAAAGCTTTTGAACACCAGCTAGTTATCATTGAGTCTTAGCCAGCAATCGTTAAGTCCTTGAATGCGAGCTTTGAACGCTCGTCAGCTGTCGCTTGATACATATTAAGCAGATAGAACGATTGAAACGTGTAACTAAAGGTGTTCATTAACTCGATTGAACAATACTTGGAAACATGATTTCGCTCGAGATTGAATAAATTTTTTGAATACCTATTTTTTTCGGTTATAAAAAATAAAACAAGGATGATTTATGGTTTTTTTACCCAAATAAAATAAATTGAATAATCTATTAAGTAAATATTTTTTTTAAAATCGAAATTGCAATATACTATAACAAATCGCATTAAAATTTTTTTTTAATTTACTTATCATTATTGTTTACGTTTTTTATTTTTTCATGAATTCACACCACAAACTTAAATATGCGTCAAATTTTTAAGTCGCGACAATAAACATACTAAATTTTGTTTACCGGAATTTTACGAAATTAGCAAATAACTTTATTTCAGTTTGACCCTGTCAAAAAGTAAAACCTTAAACATCACATTCAAAGATAACACGACAGTCATACTGGAAATTCATCGAAAAACATCCGAACGAGAAACATCCTTACTAGGGAAAGAAAAAGTTCTGGACATACAAAAACAGAAGGACAAAGAAATAATTTTCTCCCTTAAGACGGGTGGCAAACTGTTTTGTGACTCAGCTTAAAATATAACATACTAGACCACCAATTCAATTTAAATTTTCGAATTTAAGAATTGAAAAATAATGGATCCCAGTGTCAGATACCAAGCAATGAAACCATTTCTCGTCACATCAAATGGAATTAAAATCAGTTGAAAATCTTCATCTCTACAATCAACAACACTCAATGAGTAAGGTGATATCACACCTATCCTCTTACTTGTCTAGATGTAATCAGCATACACCGAAGAACCATCAGACTCAATCTTCAAGAAATTAGCTGATGGCATCGTACCTATCTAACTTATCTACATGTAATAATTAGACACAGAACTACTATCGGACTGAATCTTCAAGGAATAAAGTGATAAGATCGAAACTATCATTTAATTTTACTACTTATTATTAGTAGTACTGCTTATAATTATTACACAAAAGTGCACATCAGACTGGCGCACACCGAATTACTTCTCCTTATACAAAATGAAATAAAATCTTCAGCTGATAATCTCCGACCAATGTCATTAACCTACGCCAGTTCTTAAATCTTGGAGCTTATCCTAGTAAGTAACATTACCCAACAAGCAGAAGAAAACAACATCATATACCATCTACAGCATGGTTCTAGGAGGCCGTTCTTGTGAAACACAGCTCATTGAATATGTAGACGATCTTTCATAAAATCTACAATAAGGTCAACTAACTGATGCTGTGATAATTGGTTTTGCAAAGTCATTTCATAAGTAGATCACTGTCTTCTAATACATACACTGCGACATTATGGCATCGAAGACAAAACAACAAGATCAGCTCAAACCTGGTTAGATGACAGACAACAAACCGTAGTACTAGATCGTGTTTCATCGGAAGCAGAAGTGTGGGTTCTTATGTACCCCAGGGCTAAGTGCTTGATCAACGACCTCATATCTATAAACTACACTCCAAGGTCATACCATTTTTACATGATACCTATGTATACGTGACCATACCAAATGAAATGAAGCTTCTTTGTCCCCCAAGAAGGCCTAAATAAGATCGGCCAATGGGAAACAGCTATTATCATCAGCTTAATATGATCTCAGATTAATAATTACCAATAAGCTACAATGGAATCAGCACATAAAAACTAATAGCTATGCCAACGAAACCCTTCAGTTCCTTATAATAGGCATGAAGAGGATCATGATTAATTAAAGTACAAGCTTACCAAACACTCGTACGCCCCGTGGTCGAATACGCCAGTACCCTATAGGTTCTGTATTTCTAAACAAACAAAACAAGACATAAATAAAGTAAAGTTATGCAAAGTAGGGCTACTAGATATTTACTTTATAACCAAAGAAACCGATCGAGTCTCATAGTCCGTGGGTTAGGTAGGTCTACCATGCACCCCCCCCCCCCCCGGACTATTCCTCACCAACTTTTTTTAATTCATATTTACACCCTTTTTCATATTTTAAATGTTAACAAGCATAATATGGGATGATTTTAGGTTTCACTGTGTATTTTGTACCCCACCATGTTATTTTTGCCTATTTTCGTTTCACAGGTAATTTAAAGTTTACGGATATTTTATGATATGTAAACATACAAAAAACCATACAAATAAGGTATTGTTAAAAAAATAAATGTAAAAGCTGTTCAAAATATGTCTTCATTTTAAATTTTATTGATTATCAGAAAAGTTATAGCAAAAACTCTAGCCCTACCCTTACCTCAATTTCCGGAAAACTCGAATATTTTGTCTTTCAATTATACTGAAGTCTGTAAGAAGTTTTGATACATGATTTGTATATGATTTAATCATAAATAAAAATGTCATGTGGCATTGACGTCAGAAAACTGTCATTTTCCCCAGAGACAGCGAGGAACTGGAATCTGTTACCTCCGGAGATCTAGGAACTGGACATACATGAAGCCTTTAAAGTCATGAGTCGGTCCCCTTAGCTACTAGGAAGAATCTGCATTCAATCACCAGCCCATATTGGCGGTAATAGTATTAACTTCTATATAGTTTAACTAACAATATGCAGTCAACTTATTGCATAATCTTCAACATAATAACGGAGGCAATAACCAGGCAGAACCAATTTCTTGTACAAACATAGACAAAAAAGAAACAATTTTATGTTGTCAGTATCAAAGTATAAGACAGACGACCGTTTCACTTGCATACACTTGACAAGTGCTTTGTGAAACAGTCGCCGGATCTGCCGTGGAAATATCCATTAAAATGTACAAAATTTGCTGTTTGCAACTGCTTAAGTTTTTATTATATTTTTCGCAGGAATTCCTACCACAAACTTGTTAAAGATTTAATTTGATGTATCAACAAGAAATATATTAAATTCTATGGACCGCACTGATTAAAAATGAACCAATATTTTTATTTCGCTTTTAATACATGTAATATGCTCCAATTGTATATTTAAAACGAACTTAAGCCATAAATGTATTCTTCTTTTATATGCTGCAGTAATAATATAAAACGATTTCTATGAATATCTTTTTGATGGTAGATATAAATCTAACAAGCATGGCGAAAGACATGTTGATACAAGCTAATTCCTTTTGACATATGTTGCTCATAAGTAAGCCAGAATAGTTGATTTCCCTGTTTAAACTGCTTATAAATTCAATGGTTATGAAAGTAATGCCACAGGTTTTGTGAAGAAATCATTTGCTCTTTTCGCAAGGGTATTGATCGGCCCAGTTGTCAAACTTGCCTGGCATAAATATTACCACATTAGATTTTACAGAAATCTTCAGTAATAATTTAAATTCTGAATGCTACTTTATGGACCAAGGACTAAAAAAAACGAAAAACCGCTGCATCCACCAAACTCCTACAACAGATACCTAAGAAATATCATAGGAATATGTGGCAAAGGACCAAACAAGATCCGGTCACACATACCATAACAGAATGAAAATAAAAGTGGATTGGGCATACCCTCAGTAAAGCAAACACATGCCTTGGACCGGAACCCCAAAGGCCACAGAAAAAAGTAGACACAAAACACATGGAGAAGGGATTTGACATATGAAGTAGAGAAGATTGAAAAGACCTTGGAATAGCTTAGCAAAACTAAGTATTGAGTCTTCCCCGGAAAAATGTGACACCTGCTTTCTATTTGCCTAGGAAGGCAAACATTAAGGGCAAAACGTTAATTTCTAATGAATGGTTAAGAAGGAGTTGTGGATTAGAATTTATTATCTCCTCTCTTTTCAGCATAATGCAAGTCAAAATTGCAGTAAGAAATTAAAGCATAAATACCTGGGAATATAAAATAGGAGGTTCAAAACTACATCATTGATAAAGAGTATATAAAAATTTGGTTAATTTTTATTTGAGTGGTGCTTTAGGAGGAGTAGCAGATTAAAATGGAAATACCCTTTATTCACTGCATTTTATAAGTCAAAATTGGAGCAAATTTTTATTTTCTGGGAAATAATGATAAGAGGTGCAATACTACATCTATTGACAAAGATTCTGTTAAAATTTGGTCCATTTTTGTTGGTTCAGAAGGAGTAGCAGATTAGAAATTGTTGCCCCCTCTTTTCAGCATGCTGCAAGTCAAATTTGCACAAAGAATTATCTGCACTGAATTCCTGGGAAAATAAAATTGGAGGTGCATTACTACATTAATTGATAAAGAATCTATGAAAGTTTATTTAATTTCTATTGAGTGGTTAATGAGGAGTAGCAAAAATGGTAACCCCCCTTTATTCATTGCATTTTATAAGTCAAAATTAGAGCAAAATTAAAAATAGTAATTTTCTGGAAAAAATAAAATAGCAGGTGCATTACTACATCTATCGATAAAGATTTTGTTATAATTTGGTTAACTTTTACTGAATGGTTAAGAAGGAGTAGCGTAATAGAAATTTCTGCCTCTTTTTTTCGGGATACTGCAAGTCAAATTTGCACAAATTATTTACTACACTGAATTCCATGGAAAATAAAATAGGAGGTGTATTACTACATTCATTGATAAGGATTCTGTTAAAATTTAGGTTAATTTTTTGTGAATGGTTAAAAGAAAAGTAGCAGATTAAAAACGGTACCCCCTTTTTCACTGCATTTTATAAGTAAAAATTCAAGAAAAATTTCAAATATTGAATTGTTTAAAAAATAAAATAGGAGGTGCAACACTACAGCTCGTAATAAAGAATGTGTGAGAGTTTGGTTAAAATCGGTTTAATGGTTGAAGAATAGTAGTTGATTAGAAAGTGTGACAGCGACGCCGACGTACGACGATGCGGACGCAAGACGACAGAGTGATCCCTATATGTCGCCTTGCTAGAAGCAAGCAACACAAAAAGGAAGAAATTAAAATCTGCGGTGATCCCCTATGGCCCCTTAGAGACGAAGTTGATTAAGTCAAGTCACTTCATTTTACAACTTTCCTTTATTTGGTTCTATGCTACTGATGAGATATTACTACTTGAAATGACCATATAGCATATCAAATTGACCATGCTTATTTAACATTTGCACACTTTTATTATAAAAACTATAGGCTATACTATATTAAATAAATAGCTTTAGTTCGAAATCTCGGGTGTATGTGACTCTTCTTCTAGCAGTATTTACTGGTATTTGCAACACTCATAAGTGTAAACTGTTAATTCATTATTCTTACAAGGAAATGTAATTCTACTTCTTTTCATCCATCGTTCTTCATTTTATTAATTATATACACAATGTCTTCGGGACAACAAATTATGATGCTTTAATTTTATAGTTTGAACAATGCTGCATTTTTATTTGTTTACTTATCGTGCATCATAAATTAAGATATTACCTAAAATTGTCATCGACAGCACGGTTTTATTGAATTTTACACATGCTGGTTAATATTCCTTATCACATCATCATCTACAAACTGGTTCTCAGTTCTAAATATAAAAATTTTCAACATCGCGGACTCAGTTTATTTTAACTCATTCTATTTTCCTCTGGAAGCTATTCTAGAGTCGATTTGTTAATACTGCTTTGAGCAAAAGTAATTGACGTTTCCGGCAGAAACTGATTATAAACATTGGTCTATATCAAGATCATGACGAGCCCTTAAGGGGATACCCAACGCCTAGGGGAATTAATTCTGTAAAATCATCTTTATGTTTAAATCCTGCATCATTAGACATTAAATAGTGCATCTCAGTGGTGATGATAAAATTGCTATATATCTATTGAATTTTGTCAAGTGAAATGTGTGGTTGAAAGGCCTTTAAATATATGGTTTCTTTTATTGTGCAAAGTAAGTATCTGCACAAAATGTACAGTAACTCAAATAAATGAAAAAAAAATAATTTGAAAAAGGCAACACTATCCTTTAACCTTCAATTGCATGGTATTGATGCAACATGATAATAGCATATTATTTTATTTTCCCAAGATTGATAAGGCCATGTCTGTTTTTTATTTGTTTTGCGTCCAGTCAAATTTTTGGAAAGCTACCAGCCAGCCAGGACGAAAAACACACAGAACCTTTGCGATGTATGTCAAATAGGCTAACAACAATTCATAAAAATTTATATCTGTTTTAAAAATTTTATATTGGTAAAAACATGCTTCATTTTAAATCACAGATTATTTCATGTATGAATACATTTCAGCAGAAATTTCACCTATATGATTAACCAATGATTTTCTTAAATATTTTTGTGTTTGATTTTTTACCTCAGTAACAATAAAACCTTCAAACACGCGGACGCAAAACAAAGAAATCACAAGTATGGCCTAACCTAAACACATTTTGATCATAGACTTACCGATTGAACAAATTAGGTTAGATGTTATTGTATCATTTGGCATGCAATTTGTTGGCAGCTATTCTTTAGGAATATTTAATAAGGGACACCTTCCGAAAATTATAAAGAGGTTAACAAAATGATACCCTATTAAAATGTTCTCAAAGTTGTGAGGTTAAAGTGTAAATTACATGAATGACAGTCAAGTTAACCCGAAACAAAGACAATGTATAACTTGATGAAACAAGTCTGGTATTAATTTGCGACAGAGAGGAAATTGATATTTCAGCACCCGGTTAGAAAAGTTTTTATCGTAATATTTGGACTTTATTACAGCTTCCGTGATTATAACTCGACATTATACAATAATAATTCTTATATGATTTGCGTGTACGGAAATACGCTGACATGATTGGATGAATTGATTTCCGGTAGCATTTTTGCGTGAACCGATTACGGTTCACGCATCCTACATTGGCGAGTTTATTGCAATGACCATGGGCCATTCGGAT
>JAULBM010018173.1:0-11454 GCA_032357055.1 Geukensia granosissima | reverse complement strand
CACTTTTTTCAATCTACAAAATAAACACTATTTTATAAGAATACGACAGACAGTTTTTCTTCCAAAACGTTTTTACCCGTTCCAACAAACTCTGACATAGAGTATAATGAAGACAGCAGCATCTGTCCCTTTCTAGATTTTAATGTTTCTGCTTCACATATTAAGTTGAAGTTTAAAATAAATTAGAAAAGTGACGAGTTCACATTCCCTATTGTACATGATGTAAATATCCCCTTCCTTGCAAAGAACGCCCTTTTGGGCCCTCCGTACGGTGTATATATTTCCTTTGTTTGTTTTGTTTGTATATACAACATGCTTAGAAATTTAATGAACATAATCATTCTATCACCAGCAATTTGTTAGTCAAGGATTTCATTACTATAAACTAAATTTTATTTTAAGAATTACAGAATTAATTCTTAATTTTGGCTTCATCTGCAAAATACTAATTAACAGACTGGACAATTACACCTAATCTTTCAGGAAATGTTGATAATAAAGCACGTAATCTTAAACACAGCCCTTCAGGACTTACCATTTACTTAAATAAATGCTTTCTTTATAACACTATTTAAAACATTGAATATTGTTTTCTCAGGAATTAACATTGACTCTGAGCTCAATATATCCATCAAAACTAGTTTAAGTCATAATTTTGTTATATGTTGTACCTATGTGCTGTCGATAGTTTAGTTTTGGCATATGTTTTTATTATTTTTTGTGGTTATTAATTTATTAATGATATTTTTACACTATGTCCAGTTGGACGTGTTTTGTTTGATGGCTTATATAACGGTAACCCGGTATATTATCAATTGTGTTTGGATTTTGAAATATTAGTTTGAAACAGTGAGTACTTTTAGTTAATCATGATGTCTCTAGTTGTATTTGATATTGTCTTTATACCATGCAACGACTTTAAAAGTTAAATCTGATGAAGTAAACTGGCTTTCAAGTTTTGTTTTATGTCGATTTGTCACACCTCTATCTCAGATTGGGGGTAGTCGAGAGCTCACAAATATGTAATCCCGCCACATACTATATGTGGCTGTGCCAAGTCTTGAACTTGTTATCAAGTGGATATCGTTGTTTTTAAGTTTAAATTTTACTTGTTTGATATTCTATACAGATTATCATTACATTTTATTCAGAGGTCATTTATAGCATGCCATATGATTTGGCTATTTTGAGGTCATTTATAGCATGCCATATGATTTGGCTATTTTGAGGTCATTTATAGCATGCCATATGATTTGGCTATTTGTCCTTAAAGCAATCTGTAAATATTTGTAATTTATATGTTTATATGGCTGTCTGATAGACAATCATATCACATCTCCTTTATTGACTTAAAAAAGACAATAAACACAACTTTGATTACTTTTAATATATAAAGTATATGAAATGTTAGTATTGCTAGTAAAATACAAAACTTTTTAAATTTACTTGCATCTAAAACGTATGACAGAAGCAAATGTCAAATTATAATTTGTTCTATCAAGCTTTTAGCTAATTGTAACTTACAAGTCTCTTTACTGCTCAATTATCAAGCGTGAGGATAAGAATACATGTCTTCAGGATAGGCTCAAAATTGTATTCAGGATAGGCTCAAAATTGTATTCAGGATAGGCCAAAAATGATTGACATGTACAGCCGTCATACAAGAATTACTCGCCTGCAACTGCAAGCGAAAATACAACTTTATAACCACTAAATATTTAGTATTTTAACTGTGATATAAAGCCAATGAATTGGAAGTAAAATCAACAGGGTTTTATAGTACTGGAACATATTTGCCATGTAAAATATGGCTACGCCCATCAACACTTTTTAAATTACGAGGAGTTTTGCTGGTAGTATTATCATTTTGTAATCAGATTTTAGACTTTCTCATTTTATTCATTTCAAAGTTTTTTCCGATAGGCGACAATATCTTCATATTTTTTTTACATTTTTAAGTTATATTTAATTATTATTGTTATGTAAAAGTAGTTGAGTTACCATAAAACACCTTTGAAAATCTAGAATCTCATTTCCAGTTAACAAAAAGCTTTGGGCAATCTAGAGACTAGTGTTGTCGATGTTCGAAGGCTTGTTTAACAAATGATGAGCACACGGACATCGATTGTTGCTAACTTTTCTTGTTTTGAAATTTTTTCACAATACTTAATAACAGTGTGAAACTTGACTACTTTTGAATTGAATCTGGATGTCCTACGTACAATCAAGAGTCTGTATTGTCCACTCGAAAAGACCACAAAATGGCCATTTTCGGTTTGTTGGAGAAGAATCTGGGACTTCGGTTAAAGAACATCAGACGTTAAGTTGCATACTGGTTCACTATCTTTTATGAAATAAGTAATCTTCCTACAAAGTCAAAGGTTAAAATACGTTTACCTGTAGTGGCCATCTGTGTTGGCAGTTACAAGAGATGATACCATCTATGGGTCGTTCCGTTGATATTTTGCGACTGACTTAGCATTTTCTAACAAGATTTTTAATCAAAATTTACATAGGCCTTTATTAACTAAGTTTGGCAGCGATTAGCCATCTTTGAAGACGAAAAATTGGTTCTTGATATATTTCTTATAGAAGACCTTTATAGGACCGTAAACAAGTTTTATTGCAATTGTGTAAACGGTTTGAAGGAGAAAGTCGTTATAGAATATCTCTATTGATTACTAAGAGGACATTGTTAAAACAAATTTTTGTCACCGGAAAAAAATGTGTGATTTGAAATGGAGCAAAATCAAAGAAGTTTGCAAAATATCCATAATAAACTGTACACGTTTCCTACCAGCATTGTTATGTAGAGTAAATATTTCAAATACATAAACACAAAACGAGTACATTAATAAAACTATAAAATTTGTCAGTAGGTGCATTAAATTTTAATGGCGCACTCTCTTAAGTTCTTTTTAATAATGATATGAGCATTATTTTGCATAACAATGTCCTCCTTTGAGACATGACAATTGTGAGCAAAAATTATTTAAAATTTGTCCATCTGAAATCCTGGATTTTGTGTTCCATCATCCTTTCTCTTGTATACACCATCATGTAAATTTGGTGTATATTTTGCTTGATATACACTAGACCTATCCTGCGTATAGTTGTCAAGATTTACTTCCCCTTGGTCTTGAGGCCGACGTTGATGGTCCTTTAGTCCTTGCGGTTTGAGTAACAGATATAATGTCTTGAAAAAAATAACATTATTTATACATAATACACAAATACTTCAATAAAAACAAAGCAGTGTGTAACAAATCTATGCCTTTTATAAATGTCAGTTTAACCTTCAAATTGGGTTTTTACTCAAGGAAAGAAAATATTTTGTGACTTGACATTTTCTCTAAAAATGATTGATATATTTCTATTTATTCTGGTGTACTGCGTCTGAAACCACCCGATGATGATTGCTGTAGTCATTGTAAAATTAATGTGCGAATAAAACATGCCACCTTAGAAGTTCCTAATGACTTATGATTGACCCTAAGGGTAACAGAAATACAAGACACTCAATGGATTTAATTCCAATCCTTTTATGATCCATGAATTTGTACCGTATGTAAGCAAAATATTATGTATATCAATAATACAAAATTACAATTTTTATGTGAAACAATGAGACACATACTCAAATAAAATTATAGTTAACAAAAGCTA
This sequence comes from Geukensia granosissima, assembly GCA_032357055.1. Classification (NCBI taxonomy): domain Eukaryota; kingdom Metazoa; phylum Mollusca; class Bivalvia; order Mytilida; family Mytilidae; genus Geukensia; species Geukensia granosissima. Next base: position 7,788 of record JAULBM010018173.1, on the reverse strand, counting down.
AAGATCGAAATGCTATATCTAACGTTTAACCTGAAAGTTATTAATAAAAGTCAATTTTTCTTAACTTACATCAGTTTTTAGTCCATATCTCCATATCTGGAAGGGTATCATTAATGGAATGAAAATGGCGGAAAGCGCAGCCATGCTCCAACCAATAGCAACAGCCCATGATGGATAGATGTACGTTCCACTTGGTCTTTTGTAGTCCAGTTCAGAGTAATTAATTGTACTCATCACAAAAACTGCCTGCAATTTATAAGTATAAATAAGTCAAGTTGACATTTAAAAAAAGACAGATAAAGGCTTGACATTTAGACATTAATGCTTTCCTTTTTCTTTTATTCCAAAAAATATCTTATTTCTCAAAAAAATCTTGATTTTTCCAAACATTTTTAATATAAAACTATAGTTTTAACTTTAATCATTCAAATATTCAAACATTTGCTAAACATAATACTGACATTTCTGAAGTACAGGAATGTTAAAATGACTGTATTACGTAAATACTGAGGCACATACCATGCAAAATATTGGTGATAAAACGGTCCAGCAGATGCCCATGTACGGGTTGATTCTATAACCCAACATCATTTGAATATTGTCATAGAAACGCCTTACACCTGAAACATAACATGTGCACATTTTCGTCCACCAATATTATAATGGCAAATATTTTTTTATTTATATATTGGTTGATTTTGATCCTCGATAAGTAATCTCTGTTGATTTACAATCCTTTTCTTTGAGTTACCTCAAGATTTATCCGCAGTTAAACATCCGAAGATTGCAAATTTATAATACCAAAGGTTTGCTTTTATAAAATTATTTTTTAATAATTTCACTTAATCCGAACAGCACAAGAAATTTTACATCCGAGCTTTAACTATATGAGACTGTATTCCTGAAGTAGTTTAGATTCGACTGTCATTTGGTGTAATGGGACCTGTAGAAGTTTTGATTCGACTGTCATTTGGTGGATGGCTGTCTTATGGACAATCATACCACATCTCCTATTTTTATATTTATCCTTTATTGATACAGTAAATCTGATATTCCGGATCCAAAAAATCAGTGTTTTGATAATACATAAAACAATTAAAACTAACAGCAGATTTTAATCCTATATTATCATAGATAAAAATAACGGAACTCTGACATTCCATTCTTAAATCATTTTTTAGATACAGATGTAAGCTAGTGAATGAGTCTTGTGAATCCCATACAGGTGAAAATTCTTGTTAACTAATGTTGTATAAATATTATGAATTTCGTTAAGAAAGAAAATGGAATATATGTCAGAAAGACAAAATCCGCATCTTTTCTGGATTGTGCACTGTATAATTTTTAGTTAAGTTGTTCCTTGTAGTTCACTATATTTCCGTAGAACTTTACCGGAACATTATTTTATTCTGACGCCAAATTGGCGTTTTTTTACAATGAAATACTGTTTATCATTTGCTTTGTGAATTTGAGATGCCAAAGTATTGTTCATTAGTTCGCTGTTTGTATGTCTTTCGATTTCCTCATCAATATCATATTTGTATATGATGCATGTGTCTTTTTAGTTAGAACGTTGTTTGTCTTTTGCTCCCTCTCTGCAAATTCTGTGCTTTTTATTCAACTAATGTGATTGTACAATAACCTTTTCAACAACATTTAATGCTAAAAATACAGTTACAAATCTGAAAACTCAAGCAATGTATTCAAACTGCTGCTTGTTTTTGTCCACGTGTTGTGCGTATCTTAGCATATAATTATTATATAATCTGGTTATTAACAATTTACATCTATTGTTGCTTTGATATTTATTAATTTCTGGAATATTTTGCATTCATGTTTGACATGTCAAACATATCAAACATTATATACGTTCATTGCTATACGTACCATAAATCCATGCAATCGCTATACATTCGAAACAAGCTACAAACAAGTTTACGTTCATTGCTATACATACCATAAATCCATGCAATCGCTATACATTCGAAACAAGCTACAAACAAGATTATTCTACTCCCGGAGTAGTAATCAAACAGCTGAAACACGTACATACCACCCTAATAAATAGAAAATTTACATTTATCACCAAACGGATTACATATCATTTCTCCATAAATAAATAAAAAGAAACACGTGCATGAAACCCGAAATAAAAGAAAGTTACTTTTACAGAGAGAAAAATACATGCAACATATAAAAAATAAGACAAAAAGTACGTCTCCATGATAACAAGAAATTACTTGTACAATCAAACAAGTTTCAGCATGCCATCCAGATAAAAAGGAAATTACTTGTACATACAACTCTAAGCATACCATCCAGATCGAAAGAGAATTACTTTTAAAAAACATACAAATCCAAGCATACCATCCAGATTAAAAGAAAGTTATTTTTACAAACAGAAAAGGTCAAATGTCTCCCTGATAAATAGAAAATTACTTTTACAAACAGCATAACATAATACCTTTTCAACTTGCCATAAAAGTTTATAAGACACTGAATAGATTATGTATATATAAATCTTGCAATTTCTATTCATGATTTCGGAATAGGATAAACATGCTATATAATGTCTATGGATGTTCTATGGGTTTTTCACATCTTGAGACAAAATTGTGTTTTAAGATTTGTTGTATGAACACTTTCCATGTCTTTAAAACCTGTTTAAAGATATAAATATACTCAAGATTTCTCAAGACACTGATGTCTATTTCTTTATCTGCATATTATGAATAAATCATACTGCAAAGTAGCTAAAATGCTTGGTTTTCGGGAAAAGTAGTATAATAAAAGGCAATGAACATTACTCCTATAGGCATCAAAGAATGTTATGAACACAAATCCGTTCCTATACCAGTTGTGACTAGCATCAATTGTGACAATACACCGGCTTTGACTACCGAGTAACACGACGGGTGCCACTATTGGAGCAGGAGTTGCTTACTCTTCCGGAGCACCTGAACTCACCCTGGTTTTTTGTAGGGTTCGTGTTACTCCAGCTTTAGTTTTCAGTGTAGTGTTTTGTTATCATTATTTGTCTTTCGTTTCATTTTGTTGGCCAAGTTCTTGTCCGTCTTCTGACTCTAACGATTTCTGTCTGTCTCTTTGGTATCTTCGAATTTTCTTTTTAAATAACTATATATAGATTATCCGCGGTTATTAACCAGTTCGCTCAATCTAATGGTTTACTTGATATTCTGTGTTTTAATCGATGAAGCTCTTACAATAAAGTTTTTTGAAAAGTTTTTGGGCTTGGGAAGGGATCTTCGTAAAATTGTTTGCCAATTTTTTCAAACCAAACGTCGTCATGTTTCGACATATCGATAACAAAAAATTTTTGTTCTTTGCAAATTTTTTGAACATCACAGTTTACAAATACACACCTGCTGGTACTTCTTGGTACATGTCCGGATCATGGTGAAATTGACATGTTTAACTAAAAACTTATTAGTATTAGTACTGTGTTTAATTAACATCTCGTGTTGCAACGCTTGATGTTCTTTTATCAAGAATATTACTACATGTACTATGAGCTTGCATCCAGTAACTGGGTATTCATTAGAAAGGTATTTTCTTTCTGCATGTATTTTTTCTTGTATACTTATTTTGATTCAGATAGTGCCGGATTGTGTGATTTTTTGTTTGATTTTGTAGTTCATTGTGTACTTTTCGGTTTGTTCTGTTTTTGCTTTAATTTTTCTTTTGATCACTTTGTTAAACCCCACCACATTTCTCCTGTGCCTGTCCCAAGTCAGGAATTGTGGTCATAGGTTTCTATTTGTATTAATGTTTTTTCACATGTACTTTTTTGATAATATTCTGGTAAGAGCAGTATTATTTTACGTATACACCTTTTATTCATTTGGGCAATTTAGAGCTTTACACGAGGAGTGGTATTCAACCATTGTTGAAGGCATTGTGAAGATTTGTTGGTTTTCTTTGAATTTTCATGTGACATTCCCCCCGAGGGCGGCCGGGGTATAGAAATAGGTCGTTCTGTTTCTCCGCCTGCAGGTAGAACCCCTGCTAAAGGGGCGTCCGTTCACTGTGCGTCCGTTAGTTCGAGCGGGATGTGTAAATACTGGAACTCCGCTTCTCGAAGGTTGTGCCGGGGAAAGAATAGGCACCAGGTATCTCCATCCTGGAGGCACTAGTACTCTAAAAGGGGCGTGCCTGATTGTGGAGGATGTATAAATTCAAAATCCGTCAAGAGGGAGACGTTAAAGACGCCCCGTGTTAAAAAATGCCACGCCTTAAGCACGTTTAAGACGCCTTGTAACAGCTCATTTTAAGTGGTAAGTAGGCGGCCAGTTACAAGGCTAAATTTTCCGCCCCTATCCAACCCGCAATTTTTCCAAAGGCAGTCTAAAAGTCCCTCCCTTACCGGTCCCTTGCCCACAGGCTACATATTGATTTATTGTTTAACTTATTGTCGTCCTGAATATGCATGGAAAAATTTGCCACTGGACTTAAACAACCATCAATTAATCAATCATTTTGACATATACCCCATATCTTTTCATTTTCATATTTATACAAATTTGTTGACGAAGGCAGATAAAAAATATTCAGCCAAAGTTCTATACAATTTGCTTTTGTCCAGCAAAACTTACACAAACTGATAAATTGAAACGGCATCAAAAATGAAGCTTTTGTAAGCCTTTTCTAGTAAATGCATGCTCACTTAGTGAAATTCATATACTATAATCGAGACTATTTGGAGAAAATGTGACACCATCGTCGGAAAGAACCTATTTAGTGAAAAGTCCTTTGCTGACTGAGTACCTGGTCCACAGGGGCTTGGCTTGTATTTGTAGTACCATATATGATCGCTTTGCAATAGGAATCTTAAAAAAAATAACAAAAAAAAACAATTACAAAACAAAACAAAAAACCCCCAAAAAACCGTTCCAATGGGCCTATCGCTAAAGCATCTAATGTTACTGAAAAATATATTTACCAAGCCCCTTTCTTGGTCCAGATGTGTTTTATTACTATGAACTTGTGGAAAATGAAACCCACTTCCTACTTCAGTGTCCTCAATATAGTGTTTTAATAATGAAATTTGGAATTCAAGAAAATACTCTATAACAAAATTTGTATAGCTCTGAAATATTTTATATTTTAATCCAAAAACTCGCCAAGATTTAAAATCCATTTGTAAGTACTTGGAGGAAGCCTACGATCTACGAAACCACTCTGCTATTATACAAAATACTTGTAATTATGAAAACAGTATATATATTATAATATTTTATTTTATTAATAACTTTGTTGTATGCGAAAAAATGGTATATTTTGTCTATTGTGTTAGTGTTCATTATCTTGGATCACGCACTTTCCAATAAAATATTGAATTATTAGATTCAAAATTTCATTTATCGAAGATTCGGCATTTTAATGCAAAATACACATTATTCGGAGGAAATTTTTCAGATGCTTTTTTTAAAGCCTAACTAGTCTGATAACGCCATTGTATCTCGAATATTGATACAGTGGAAAGAAATTAGCGTTAGTCAAATATTTTTTATTCTTTTTTTATATTAAGCTTCGCCCTTACGTAAGTGCGTCATGTCCAGAATAATCTCACAGCCACTGGAAAGATGAGTAATTGCACTTAGGGAACGGCCATTTAACTTTAAAGGAGGTGGGTTTTTTCTCAGACATTTTGTAGTTTTTCGCAGCGAATAGAAATTTAAAATTACGCTATATGAAGGGAAACTGGCTTTTGAATATTTTTTAGTTACCTGCTTGTTTAGATTTTTTTTAATAAAGTCTGGCAACAGAAGTTTTTGATGAACCATTACCCCACCCCTCTGTCTTAGGTTTGATTATCCTTCCAGGGACTAAGATACCCAGGTAGCCTAAGGGTACATTATTCCTTTAATAGTGGTTAGTTAAACATGTACCACTTGCAACCTTAATATCAAAGCTTTCAAAATGTACCCATATAATATACAAATTCTCACAAAATTGATTTTTATCAAAATTTTGAAAACTTATTTTTAACATTTGCTCTAATGCAATGTAGATGGTGTAATACATATTTATTTATTCATATTTGTATATTGTGTCAATAAGGGCCAAACAAATATAACATATACAACGATTTTTCACAGAACTGTTTAACATTGGATGGGTGCCACTCTTGACCGACTCGGACATTTTTTTGCTGGTCTGCATATTTTTTTAGGAAAGTCCTACAGCTGACAAAAGCTCAAAATTTTCGGTATTAAGAATATTTTTTATTTTATCATATGGGGAATAAAATCTAAACTAAATAAAAAGTTAAAACTTGAAATTTCTTGTGGTTTACTTATAAGTTCCTGTGACCTGAGCAGAGAACAAGGAAATCGGTGATTAAATATCCTTGAAATTAAACTACTGTCCGAGTTTTTTTTTTTTGTGAAAACTGTTTGATGAGGATCTAAGGCAGGAAGCAAAGCGCATAACTATACGGATCTAATGATTAACTAACATTGAAAAGGATACAGGATGAGGATTCAACCTTGAATTGAAACAGGAATAAACAGGAATAAACCGGTTTGATACGTTGTTAAAAGTATTTATTCTATCCAGGTTTGAAATATAAAAATATGCAAAAATATGATCTGAAATAGGTCATTTTTCTACGCTTCTAAAATTAGCTGTAAACAGTCAAAGCTAACATGTAAACACATAGTTACCAACTTACTTCTTCAGTAATAATTGTAATATGTCTTTAAATGAATAAATAAAAACTTTAAAAAAAATATAACGCCATTTATTCAGAGAACAAATGAGAGGTCTTTCCCGGTCATTGTTAAACTACTTTCAGTCTTTTGATTTGAAAAATATATGGTTTCTAAGGGCAAAAAACACTTCTGGTAGTTAAAAATATTTCTTAAATGTTTAAAGCTTGCGAAGTTAAAAAAAAGTTTGCTAATGATTTTCGGGACGTTGCTAAGGACCTGTGACCTTAACATCAATTTTTAGATCACATTATGCTGAACATTTTTGTTTTCCAATTTTCTCTCTATTTCTTACCGTTCTTGAGATATAAGCAGAAAACCTCTATTTCGGACTTCGAAAAGGTTTTTGGGCCATAGGTCCATAACGGTTGGTCCAATACTTATGGACTCAATGTACCAAACGCACATCTTGATAAGGCGCACATTTTCCCCATTACAAGTTATCAGTATCTATTACCGTATCCGAGATTACATTGAAGTCAACATTAGATTTAAAATTAGAAAAATGGATTTTGGTGAAAATTTATATATGAGGGACAATAGTACATGTAATTATAAACAATCTGTGAAAATTTGGTTGAAATCTGTTAAGCAGTTTAAGAGTAGTAGTAGATAAGAGTAGTAGTAGATTACAAAGTGTGACGCCGATGCCGACGACGACAACGCGGAAGGAAGACGACAGATAGTGATCCCTATATGTCGACCTGCTCTGAGAGCAGGCGAAACAAAAACAACTTCCCTTACAAAGGACGAGATCTTGAAATGCCTCCTGTCCTTTCCTTCATCTAAGATATTTTGTCCATTATTACCACAACTGAAATTTCTACGAATTAGCAAACAAGCACGAATACGAGCTCTTCAACATGACAAAGCTTGCACTTTTTGATAATTCTCGGTGACTATGGTAATTATACATTAATAAGCAAGAAGTCCAAAAACAAACAAAAAATCTCATTTGAAACCAAGTCGCCACTTTGGGCTAAACTTGGCAAGATTGGTTCTTTTCAACGGTTTGTCAGGCGGACCTGCCAACCGTCAGCAAGATGGCAGCTGTTAA
>JAULBM010018163.1:0-11454 GCA_032357055.1 Geukensia granosissima | reverse complement strand
CCCTTTAGCAGGGGTTCTACCTGCAGGCGGAGAAACCGAACGGCCTATTTCTATACCCCGGCCGCCCTCGGGGGGTTATTCGTTCGAAAGAGAATTATAATGGATGGTCAAAATCTGCGTGTTGGAAAGTATTTTGTCTTTGGGTCTGGAGTGTGTACAACCAAATCCATTATAGTAATAATCCATTATAGTAATAATCCATTATAGTAATAAACTATTTTGAAGTGATATATCGAAGTTTAAACTCAATCGACACTCACAAACTGAATAAAGTCCGAAGGACTTTATGTAAAGTTTATGAGTAAGAGTAAAAGGCTGAGTTTACACATCAATTAATTCCGTAAAAATAGCATCTTTTACTTTTAATGACAGTCAATTAGTCAAATAATTGAAAATTAAGCTACAGTTTAACTCATAGAAAGGAATTGTTTTGAAGGCGAATTAATTTAGTCTCATGACATCATCAACATTGGTTTATCGATATGTATGGTACTGGCATATACCATTGCAACATTTTGGAATTATTATGCAATGACTATAATTAACATCGCTTGTGACTATACACCGGCTTTGTTTACTAAGTGACACTACGGGTGTCAGTAGTGGAGCAGAAGTTGCTAGGGTTCGTGTTACTCTAGCTTTAGATTTGAGTGTAGTGTTGTGCTTATTATGTTTTCTTTCGTTTATTTTTTATTGATAACCGTCTTGTTTGCCTTCTGATTTTACGATTTCTGTCTGGTATAATCGAATTCTCTTTATTGTAAAAAAAGTCAAGAATCAGGAGGTGTTATTTTTGCACACCAGTTTATCAGTAGTGCTTAGATAAAATACATCAAAATTTAGAATCTTTGTGAAAACTTAATTCTTAAAAAACAGAATTTAAGTATACTCTATGTCAAGCTTTTCTGAAGTGCGAATTTCGTGCTTATTTAAGTTATATGTGCGTTTCTGCCTTTGGATTTATCTTAAATCAAAAGAAAGAATTATCCCACGGTTACCGGTTCATGCTAGCGTTTAACATACTATTATCTGCCCCTGAATTTCTCTACGGAGATTTAATGTTGAGGGTTGGCCATCTTTGTTTTTGGCTGGAGAGCTGAAGTTTGACCTATATAAGTAATTTGAAAAATTGCCCTCATTTTTTATTCGGACCCCCTCTTTCGATGCATATCAGGAAAATTACTTATTAAATTCCTTTTTTGTAGGTTAGTAAATTTTAGTTAAATTACTTAATTATTACGCAGCGTTGACAATGTATACTCCCGTAATCTCCGAAACAGAGAATATAGTACTTCCTTCGTCAGACATATGCATCTCGACTACTGGAGGTTCAACTGGAAGCTTGGAGACACTGTTTCGGAGATTGATACTCCCGATCTCGCGCTAGCGCGTGCAATTGACCACTTCCGACAAACAAATTTATAATGTAAAATGTGCGTAGAGAATTAAAAACTCGGCGCAGCTTTGAACACATCGCGATTGCTAAAAAGTATTATTGCAAGTTACTTGCACTTTTTTTCAGTCTACAAAATAAACACAATTTAAGAAGAGTACGGTAGACAGTTTTTCTTTCACAACCTGTTTACCCGTTCAAGCAAACTCTGACATAGAGTATAAGAATATTTCTTTTGTAGGGACAAAGCTTGAACGGGGTTTAGCAGAATGGGATGCCTCAGGTGATGAAGTGTTGGAAGATTTACCGGAAAATGACTTTGAGGAAGATGTCTCTGTATATGAAATAACATCAATTTCTAAAAGACTGAAACATATTAACTTCTTAAAATATTTCCCAATATTTCCAAATTTTGATCCCGATGTTTACAAATGTAATTGCACGTGTCCTTGTAAATAGCAATATACTTGTACTTGTCCTTTTATATATGTCATATGTACTTTAGAGACAAGACTAGGAATCTAGACTTACACTTATATCACATTGATTCATTTGTTGTAAAAAGAATCTTTAAAGTATATTGTCAGACATGTTGTTTAACTGTATTTGAAACCTTGTAGTCAATTAATCATAACATCTTCAAACCAATACCAAAGAGTGAGTTCTTGCCCAAGAGGCACGTCGGTTTAGGTTCGACATATTTCTTATCTTTAAAATTTTCTATACATCAATGCACCTCGTGTCACATTGAGTGTGAAAAATGTCAACCCATTTGTTATTAATTTGCAAGGTTTTACACAAATGAACGGTCATCATCACGAAATATGTCAACATGGAATTAGATTGTTTCTAAAACAAATAAACAAAAAATACGAACAAAATTGAAGCTTTAATCAACTAACCTTCAAAAACAGACAAATTTATTTTCTATTATAGTTGTGATTTACTCATTTATAGCTAATGTATTCTGCTGATTTTATACCTATTGAAAAAGTACTTTATATCTGATGATGGTTTATGTATACAGATTCCCTAACTGTATCAAGTGGATAACAATTATTTCTCAACTTGATATCGTTTAATATTAAGATTTAAATCGCAAAACTTGTTGAGCTGATTACATATTTTACATCTTACGATCGAAAGATGGAAATATTGTAATTCATATGATACAGCTTATAGTGAATCTGTTTCTCTAATGATTTAATGGAGTATGCTGTTGAAAACATTCCGAATAGATTTGGCGGAAAATAACGTGCGACAATTTAACCAACATGTATGTTGTTAATCAAACATTTCTCCAACGTTGAGAAAGGTGGAAATACACATGAAATAAGAGAAAAGGGCATCCTTATATTTTGAAGTTTCGTTTTATATGTGTACGGTCTTTACGCATGTTAACACTGATACTACCGGTATTGTGTATTTTTAAATGCAACTACTAACTTGCAGTAATTTGATTGTTTTAAATCAGACAAAGATACCTGAATTTTTCTAAGATTTTAAAATGTCGCGTTAAAATCAATTTAATTGAAATTGTTCAATTAAATTCTATAGGAAAGCATGCTTGTCATGGGTGAGATGTTCTTAACAGAATAGGTAGTAATTAAACTTAAAATCGGGAGAATATTAAGGAGTTTTTATATGTGTAAAATCCAACAAATGCAGTGACTAATGACATTCAAAATTCCATTATCTACCGTTCTAGAAACTTATTTGTTGTTAGGAGTAACGGGACGGAAAAACTCACTCTAACTACTTTTAATATCGGAAAGAAGGTGCGGATATATCGCGTATCCGTAGCATTTTAATCGACAGATCAGGTGATACAATATGAACAGATATAGGGTTTCGAAGTGAACTACCCTTAAGTTCTGGAAAACCTATATAGAATTTCGGGCTGAGCAAACACATTGGCCACACTGACTAATAGACCGGAAAGAAGGTATGGATATCGCGTATCCATCGAATCAAATGCTAATATAAACTAGTATCAGGTAAAAAAAATGGACATACCTTAAGATCAGGTCAAACAGTTTGTCGGACTTGAAATTATCAAATAATATTTAACAGAAATATGCTGTTTAGTGTTAATTTTAAACCACTGAAAATACGGAGAGGCTTTCAAAAGTATTGCATAGGTGTCCCTGCTGCTGGATTCGGTTTCCTCTGGATTGAGTACGCTACTTCTACTACATTCGGATCTTAGATTTTCTTTGTTTTGGTTCTAATGTTTAATGTTACTGATGAAGGGCAACTCTTTTATATACGAATATAGCCTATCAAAATTCGACATACTTTTGCAACATTGGTAAACTTGTATTTTGACCACTGCTGGTGGACCAGCGTTTCCCCCAAGGAAGTTGTAAGACTTGTCTGACGTGAGACGTAAACGTATTGCATCGAGTAGTGTCCACTGGAATTTAAATTTTTACTGGAAATTTCTTTAATGATATGTGGTAGAATTCATGCAAGAAAAGTCTGACGAATACAATCGGTGTCCTCTAGTCCCTCAGCAGAGACATTGACATAGTAATTTCAAATTAAAGGTTTACCACTGTTGAATATGATATGCATTTCCAGGAGAACTGTCATCAGTTGTATCATCAGAACAATGACATAGGAAAGCAAATCCAGCAGGAAGGACATTATCCATGTCCAATACATGGAATGAGGCCTTTTCAATACTTTTTCAGGAGCTTAGAACTGTAATATTTCAGGAACTTTCTGTAAAAATATTTGGTATAATTCATGCTTGTCATGTCTGTGAACTGGTCTGATGAATATCCTTAGGGGCCTCTGGTTCACCAGCACATCAACCCTGCGGTTTAAAAATATAAGGTGAAATTTAATGCACTCTATGTGCATTTCAAGTTTTCATTACTATGTGCAACCTTGAAGGAGCATACTGGTAATTAATGAATTCTTGACAACTGACCATACCTCCTTCAAATGCAAGAAATATATTCTTATTCTATAAACTGCTTAACTAAAATAGCAAGCTGCTCACATCTTTGGGCAACTACCAGCTTTGATAATTTTCCACAAGCTACACCATTAATGTACTTGTCTTTGTTTGAATCTGGAGTAATTTATATTTATGATATGCAAGAAGAAAGTTATTTAACTCCAAGTTGCCATATTATTGGTTAATGTATGTTTCATGAACTGAGTCTCTCACTTTTTACTAATTTTTGATAAATCCTTTGAATCTTCATTATTCTTATAAAATGTAATGTACAAAAACATCAGATAACTTTCGTATATTTCACATTTTTTATACATGCTTCTAGTTTTTCTGCACTCATTAGGAGAATTTGAAAATTTTGTTGTTTTCCATAATATGTTTTTGCTCCAAGGATTTATGAATTTTAGAAAATAAAAGTAACTTTGATGGATTTTATATCTACTGGTATATATTTATACACAATGTCAGTAAAAATTATCTTGGGGGTAGCAGAAATGCAAAAATTTACAATTTTCACATCAGCACATGACAACAACAGTTGCAATATTTTTTTAACACCCAATTTGGTTGCTGGTAAGATAGCTTTATCTCTTTCTAAAATTCCATTTACAGATTTTGTCATTGCTTTAAGAATAAACATTCAAAATACGAGAGAGTCAGCTCATGAAACGTAATATAATATATTATGTCCTGCATCATGACTCCATGATCGAGGGAACACTCAGAAATCTTTATGTTATTAAAAACAATTTGTGGACAATAATAAATTCAAATGAATTTGGTTGTGGTCAGAGAAAACAAACAACATTAGAATTTCATTCATTTTAATAAATATGTCAACAAATGTAAGCCCAATCCGATAATAATATAGAGAGCAATAATTACAATTCCTTCTTTAATAACATTTATCCTTCACAATCAGTAACTTACTTTCATTACCAATAAAATATCGTGATATTTGTAGAAATATCACAAACTGAACATTATACAATTGTTTTATATCATAAAACATCAAAATAAATAAAAATATACATGTAACAGGTAAAAAATATCAACAATAGAGGTATAAAACATGGTGATGATCAGTGAAGTGTGACTAGGAGACAAATTTGTAGGTGATATACTGCAACACCAGCTATTTATGCTAGGTTAGCAATCAGACTGACCATTTAAAAAAATTGGTTTATGTGCCATTACATGAAAAATTCAAGGGTTAATTTGGTGAAACTGACAAAAAACAAACACTGTAACTCCACTAGGATTATACAAAAATCTGATGCATTTCCAAATGATTTATTCACTGTATGAAAAATTTTAAAATAAGTATTTGAGGTTTCTAGGTGACTATATTGTCTTCAATGTGTAAATATTAACAAATTCTCTACCCAGTGACACACACTACAATGTTGATGTTATAAAACAATGCATACATGTACAACTCAAATTTGACAATATCATGAATACCTGATGAGTCAAGTGATTTATATTTAGTACATTAATAGCACATAATAACAAAATGCACTTCTATGCACTTGAGTTAATAATAAAATTTTATAATTTTACAATTTGTTCACAAACAATGCTGGTTTTTGCACAAATAAAATATAATGTGCAATTTTGAAATCTACTGAACACTTTTAAACATGTTTTTACAGAATCGAAAACATGATTAAAACTTTGTATAATGACACACAATTAAGATATTGGTATTAAACAAAGAAAATGGTTTTCATTTAAATGCCTTGGTTTATTATAATTATAAATGTACAATAATCCCCTAATTTCAACAACCTAGGTTTTTAACAGTAACAATTTATAATTTACTTTAGAAGTTTAAAGTGCTATCATAAATAACAACCACAGCAAGCATACTGTTGTTTACTCTTATGAGTTTTACTGTTCTTATTGTCATAAGTAAAGGATAAGAAAAATCTACTTTGACAATAAAACTATTTTAGCTACAGAAAACCTGTCTACAATGATGGTGTGTAGTCTGGAACATTGTGCAATTTAAACACTATATATGTTTTATATGGCTAAATCAAACATTGAATCTGAGAAAATTCTGCAGTCCCACAGGTTTAGTATAGACAGGTTTCACTGTAGTTTCTCTTATGAACTATACAGCAATGGATGTAATGGAAAAACACTATAATTTTACACAGAGTTCATGATTACTTATCAAAGTTTTAAAATTAATATTGAAATTCCTTGTGTTAAATGGCTTACTTTTAATTAAATGTTAACTTATATTAAACAGAAAAAATTTCTTTATATCATTAAAGACATCAAAAAGAGATAAAGTAAGTTTTTTGTTAAAAATGCCACTACTGTAAAAATTATTTACATTTGTGGTGTGTGTTTTTTAATATCATAAAAAAACCCACATCTGCTCAAAGTAAAATTCAACCTAGAAATCCCTCATAAACAAGTAAAGGATAACACTCACAGGTGACTACCGCTTGGTGTCACCACTATACTATAAGGTTTTGGTTTTGTGACATCACTTGGTTGGGAAAATCCAAGCACTAGGAACAATTCTCAAACATGCGTCAACAGAAAGATTCTCCCATAAAATCTGATGTCATAAAATGAAAAACACCTGATAGTGCAGTAGTGACACAAAACGGGGGTCGGTGAAGTGTCATCCATTGTCATTAAAATAAGAGCATACAAAATGCAATCTAAATATACTACTATTTTCACAGTGTCTGACTTAGTTGTGCCAACAGTGGTCCAGATATCAAAATATGACATTCAAGTCATAACAATATAGACAAAGATGAAATGAATGAATATTTAATGACAATTAAAAATGCAATGATATGAATAAGTGCACAGATCATATTGGTACTGGAAAGATTCAAGATAACAATCAAATGTACAGGTTGAAAAATGCTGTTCAAAAGTTATATCCTGCAGGTAGATGAAAATAGTACATTCTTAAGGATTGATTTACATCATATCAAATGGACGAAGTGTTAAACTGAACTTGCTTTAATATCAAACCAATCAGTTTATAAAACACAATTGAGATTTTACCAATTTTTATGAACAATATAAATCCTTACCTTTTTGTTTAATACAATTGCCCAAGGGTTAATTGTAGCTCTTTGATTATTAAATAAATTCATTTTGTTTCCCAAATGAACAAAGGATAAAGTTTTTGAACAACAAGTTTACATTGAATAATCTAATTCATTAAAAGCTTTTTTTAAAAGAGACACTTTGTACATAAAGCTAAAATAACAGTAATTTTCTGAATATTGTTTAATTTCTAATATTCCAGTGTTACAGACAGTCCCCTATTTAAGAAGAGCATTAACAACAGCTTTGACATTGAGGTTACGTAGGTCTGTGTATGTTTGTCCTGTACCGACAAATACGATTGGCTGTCCAGTAGTGTAGGTCATAGAAATTGCAGCACCAACCTGAAAGAAAAACCAATCTTGATAAAATAATGGTTAAACACAGTATATAATACATTATAGGTTACATATTGTGTAATATTTACTAATAGACCTTGTGTCATTTTTAATTATTATAACCCTGCAAACAAAGTTTTGGGGGTTTTAGAAATCACTGTCTGTCTTGTCTGTCTGTCCACATACCTTGTGAGCAATCTCCTCCTGAACAATTCAATGGATTTCAATGGAACTTTACATGAACACAAGACACTATGTGTAGATTTGCATATAGGAAGAAAATTGATCTCTGCTCATCCCATGAACAGATAATCTACTGGGAGCTGGGGTATCTTTTGTAAGATTTGATAACAGTATGTCTTGTTTCATTGTAATGCATGTATTTATTGACATTTCAGTATTGACCTTTAAATGGTAGATTTTGATTTTATTACAAAAAGTTTGATTCAAACTTTGTTGAAGTCCTTGTAGAGACCTTTAGTTAAAACTTTTGAGCAGTTTCTTGTTAAGAGGAAGCCTTGTCTTCTCGACATTTACTCCTTATTTTGTTTACCTTTTTATACATAGATTTGTTTTTGCTGTAATCAAAATCTTGTTCCATATTAATTTTTCAAGACATATTCCCAAAAATAACAAAATAACTGGTTTTGATCTCCAGGGCCATTACTGAATTATGCACTTCATATCTTTCACTTTTCAGTTTGTCTCTTAGTTTCTTCAAACTTAATTTAACACATTTATCCTAAAGTTTAAATGCGGCTTTATATGAAGTAAAAGTCTTTCTCAATACTCTCAATAAAATATGTATCTTATTTAAACTCTTGCAATGCATGGTAAAAGATGAAAGTTTATGTTCTTAAAATAATTAATTATTGCACACCATTACACTCCAAGCTTTTTCATTTTAATTGCTTAAATACTTGATATAAAATGCCATTGCATATAATTCAAGGGAAAACACTCATGGTCTTCCTTATAATACTTACTTTATCATCAATAGTATCAAACTTGGTCAAGACAATCCCATCTATAAGTCTAGGATTTGTCATGTTAGAATGGTCAGCGAGGGCCTGGTTGAACTTGGTCAGCTGATCTACAGCCTCGTTCCCAACCAGAGCTTCACCAACAAACAAAACCAGATCCGGCTGGTTTACTTTAATGAGCTACAAATATAAAACATAAACAGTTATTTCTAAATTGATCAATGAAGTAAAAATTGATAAGAATTTCATTATGTCTGTTCAAATTATAGCCATATTTCAATCAATGACAAGTCTTTGAAACAGTTCTACTAATTTATAACTTATACTCTATACATAAAAGCAACAAATATGCAATTATATTATGATTTTAACTTGGTTGAAAAAAAAAGTTACAATAGGTCCATTTTTTCACCATGAAGAGTATTTTGCATTTTGGCTGAACACAGTTTCTTGGCATTAAAGAAATTGTTTATTCTTAAAGAAATATAAATTATACCTTAGATAGAGCCCTCATAAGTGGCTCATTGTCCTGCATTCTCCCTGCAGTGTCTACCAGCACCACATCAATATGGCAGTCTCTAGCTGTAATCACAATCAATTTAAAAAAATGTATTTCCTTGATTACATAGAACATAAAAATGCATAACATCAATCTTCAATCCTAAGGACGTTAAGGTTGTGCAAAAACTCCTCTAAGGGGAATTATATTTTCAATATTTTCAATTACAGAAATTACACTAGCTATTTAAATTTGCAGTTTTTCTGGTTATCAAAATGTTAAAAAGCCCATATCTAATATATTACACAATACTGTATCAGTGGTTATTTTTGTAAGTGTAAAATGAGAAAATGCTTTAAAATAAATGGTAATTATGTTGTGAGTACATGTATATCTCACAGATAGTGGATCATTTAAATACAATGTAATCATAATTTAAATGGAACTTCACATTTTTCCTATATGAAAATTGCTCAAGTAAAAAATGAAAAACAATAACAGTAACCAGAGAAAAAACTGCTACAGTATTTAGAGTAAGACTATAATAAGAAATAAGAATATTTATGATACCATAATTAATGGCCTCCATAGCAATTCCTGCAGCATCTTTGCCATAACCTTTCTCATACAGTGTTACCATATGTTGTCCATTTTTATCTGGTGGGTGTAATGCATTCAGTTTTCTTGTATGAGTACGTAACTGTTCTACAGCACCTGCTCTGAAGGTGTCACAGGCTGCTATCAAAACTCGGAATCCATTCTCAATCAACCAGAAGCAGATCTGCCAAAAAAAAAAAAAACATTGACCTATCATTGTAATTTTTACTGTTTGAATAACACAGGTAATCACAGTAAATAATTTAAAATCTCATCTCAACATTTTAATCTTGATGAAAATGGATGTAGAAATTTTTCTTAGCTTTTTAAATGTTTTTTATGATTGTTTGATTGGATGTTGGTCGCTTAACATCCAGTGACAAATATTTCATGAATATTCAGTACAAGAGCATATAATGAATGCTCATGTAAATAAACCCTGTGTTGTACTAGACTGACAAGCTGAGAGGATATTCAACGTGCTAGCTCTTTAAAGCAACAGTCTGCAGGAAGACATGCCACTATACTCATTACTCTAACTCTGGGCCGACAAGTCTTTGTTCTTACTCCTAAATGTTGCGTGCTTAGCAGAGAAGCAGCAAATAGCAATTTTAATGTCTCTGGTTTGACCTGTCTTTAAATCAAACCCACAAACTTTCACACTCGAGGAAAGCAGGCTTACCATTACACCACCAAGGGGATAAAATGTTTTTCAAAAATATATATTACTCAATACACTATATCAAAGAATCATTATTACTTTAAAAACAAAATAACCTTCGCCAGATTTGTAGATTTTCCCACACCATTTACTCCACAGAATGTAATACAATATGGTCGTCCCTTTTGTTTACACTCCATAGCATCTCTCAGGATATCAATACGTCTCTTTGGTAACAGAATATTAACACATGATTCTTGAAGAGTCTGTTTAACTGTATTTGCAGTAGCTGCAAAAAAAATAAATAAAACTCTTTTTGTGCTTTTCTTAATATCTGAAACATAAAATATATTTCAAACTAAACCTGATAAAATTCCAGATTCTGTAGATTTTAAAAAATGCCCACTTTTTGGGTTTTTAAGCACCCTTGGCACTTAATTAAGGAATACTATATGTGAATATTTTTCCACAGTTTAGAAAATAAATTTCACTGTATTTAACAAAAAAGATATAAATACCACAAAGTCTAAACCTTTTCCTCTTAAGTTTTATCAAACTAATTTTTGGGACTCAGCACTTATTGAACATTTTAAATTAAGCCATCTCCAGTACAAGGTTATGATTTTTCATTCATATGTTTAACCATCATTACATTTTATGTAAATTATAAAATAATTTTAAATGGTTGTTTACTTCCCATATTTGCAATGTGGAGAACTTACATACTTCCATATTTGCAATGTGGAAAACTTACATACTCATATATTTGCAATGTGGAGAACTTAAATACTTCCCATATTTGTAATGTGGAGAACTTACATACTTCCATATTTGCAATGTGGAAAACTTACATACTTCTAAATTTGCAATGTGGAGAACTTAAATACTTCCCATATTTGTAATGTGGAGAACTTACATACTTCCATAT
>JAULBM010018152.1:0-11454 GCA_032357055.1 Geukensia granosissima | reverse complement strand
TGCCTATTCTTTCCCCGGCACAACCTTTGAGAAGGGGAGTTCGAGTATTTATACATCCCGCTCGAACCAACGGACGCGTTCTACCTGCAGGCGGAGAAACCGAACGGCCTACTTCTATACCCCGGCCGCCCTCGGGGGTAAATGAAATCCAAGAAACATACAAAGATAGTCAAATTGTAGACTGTCCTGGTTTCTAAAATCCTGGATTCGCTCATGAATATTGACTGAGTTTATGTTAATACTTCAACAACATAAACCATAAGGAAGCTGATTCCAGCATTTGAGTTAGTCTAAAAACCTGGAATTTATCACGCACTTTCAACCCTCACATCTGTATAAGGCCATTGATCTTGTGGTCATTTCTGAAGAGTCGTTTTGGCCTTTTTGGGGGGAAGGAGGGGAACGGCCTTTTGATATTCCGTCTTTCGTCTCGTCAAATTTCACTCTATTAATAGTTTCTTTTATTATTTATATAGATCGGATGAACTTGAAGCTTTTGATGTCCTTTTTTGTTGATTTGCTTGGCATTGCATCAGTTGTGTCAAATTCACAGTATTTCTGCTAACCAGAGCCCGCAGAATAGAGTCATCACCAGACGATATCATGCATTATACACTGATTTGTAAACATAATCACTTTATGTTTAATTTCATAGTAATAAAAATGTTTTAGTTTATTCAGCTATGTCATTTTTATAGCATTGGTATTAATAAAAATAGCAATTTTATGGCACCATCTACACGTGGTTCATGATAAAGATACCACCTAAAGCTAGATATAAATATAGAATATAAGCAGATATATCATTTGCCTTTGTTTCTCGTACTTTAGTCAATGCCTGGTCATTACTACACATGTCTTTCAAATTTAAATTAAGGTTAAAATCGATTCCGGCACATGCGTTTATTAATCTGACACCAATTATGCAGAAATGCGACGCTTTCAATTTGCTAGCAACAATAGCTAGCTAGGGTTCAATATGCCAGCATCCGTTGAACGCTCGTCAGCCTAAGCTTTCAACGAGATGACGCATATAGCTAGCTTCAGATGAACACTCGTCGGTCCATTTTAAAAACTAGCCATTGATAACTCTTAAACGAGATAGTAAAGCATACAATTTGGAGTTTTATAGTATCTTCTAAACAATTAACTGTTGGAAACATTAGAATTATGTATACCATCATCTCGTCGTAATATTCAATTAATCTCTCTCTCTGATTTGTGCGCTGACAGCCAATGTAACAATTTTTCTCTGAAGTACGGTGATATTCACGTTATTTAAGTCACAATTATTTTAAAGGTTCTAGCAAGTACGTATAGGCTTTCGAGGAGTCAATTGAAACTAGTGAGCGTTCAATGCTTGTTTCAAGGGTTCGTAGACATCTGGTTAGTGCTTAAAAGCTTTCAATTGTTAGACAGCATGGTTTCAACGGTAGCTGGTGAGTGTTCAATATGGCTTTTAATTTGCTAGCAATTTGCAAGCGAATTATTGAAGCTTTGTATAACTTTCGCCAGGCCTCTACTGTAAGTTGCTGTGTTGGATGTTTAACATCATCAACCACTACTCCACCCACGATAAGTCATATCAGGTAATGGATCATGCATTATAGAAACGACGGAGTGAATCGGGATGAAGAGAACAAAGAACTTTGTCGCATGGGAATATGTCACAGCCAAGTCTAGCTGACGTCTCTGGTATTTTCAACGTTATATATTTTCAACTGATAACATATAAACCTATGGTTCGATAGCTTTTTGTGATCAGCATCTCTGATAAGTAATTTAATTTCTCGACTATTTATATAATCAACTGAAAAATACTTGCAAACATTGAAATTGACTGGTGCAACTAAAATGGAAAGTTTACAATAGGAAAATTCAAAACATCTATAAATTTTTAACCCGGTGCACAACTGCCTTCCTGAAAATTTTTAGGAAACTTTTATGACAATATCAGTTTTTCTACACTAGATGTAATTTGTGCCAGAAATGCTGGGCAATAAAATTAACAACATGAGGTTTCTGGTTTATAAGATAGCAATTTCAGGTAATATATTCCACAATTTCAGAACATACAGATAATGAAACCAACATCTGGAAAGTTATTAAGAGAATAGAGTTCTGCCATCTGGATCCTAACGTAAACTACATATATATATTGATACAGACGTGTCAGTAGTTGATGGGTTCAGTCATTTATCTTTCTAATTTAATCGATACCTGCTAGCGATATTAGCTTCATGCAATTTAGCAGGTTCGGTGATAAACTATGTTGTTAGCTGTTTTGGCAGTCTTTTATGAAGAGATTGTCGATATGTAATGTGGGATCTGAAGATGAGACGACAGAAAATCGAAAGGTTGGAATAAAGGGCAATTGACATGGCAACCTCGAGAACAAGGACCAGAGAAACTTGACAATACCATACACAAAAAAAATTCAATCAACTTACAGAAATCTAAAAGGGATGTAGACCCCATAAAACCAGAAATGATATTCGCTGAACCGGAAGGGTTGACAGTTACTGTCTCTTTTTAAATACACTTATCCCATTGTTCGTATTAAAAACATCACGTAATAGTCATTTCAGGGTATGAGGGTATAGGCTTTAATAATGTTTTAAGTTCAGTGTAACGAAGTTGAACTCGGCTATTGGTTTGATGGCGGCAAAAAATACTTAGAATTTTTTTTTAAATAAGGTTTCTGGATGATAACTCCAAAAGTTTACATCAGATTTAAATGAAACTCTAGGATATTCATGTTATATATATATCAAGCAAATGAAATACTATTGAATTCTGTGAAAATCCGTTCAACGTCAAGGTCAAAGTTGCAAAAGATACTTAGAAATTTTTCTTAAAATAAGGATCTGGAGGATAACTTCCAAAGTTAACATCCGATTTATATAAAACTTTCAGATATTGTTTAATATTAAGCATGTAAGAACCCTTATGATTTTTAGGGAAAATATGTTCAAGGTAAAGGTTACAGTAACAAAGAATACTTAAGATATTTTGTGAAAATAAGGTTTTAGAATAATCACTATAAAAGTTAATATCTGAATCAAAAACTTCGGAATAATTATACATATCAAGTATGTAAAAACCCTAGAGATTTCTTGAAAAATATGTTTCATGTTCAAGGCACATTCATAAAAAAAATTCTTAGAAATTTGGTTTCTTGATGATAAAGAAAGCACCATTTAGATTACTAATTGAAATTTTTTAGGGAAAATTTCTTTCTTAAGTATATATCTAACTATACAAAATGTGCATTTCCTTCAGACCCAGCAACTTGACTATAGCATCCCTGACGCCATTCAATTTTTTGAAATATTTCTGTTTATTTTGATAATATATAAATATCTTCAAATTTTTTTGTGGGGCGCGAAACAGGTTCTTAACAAATATTGCCTTGCATTTCTATCTTTCATCAAACAGATTGTAGACAAAATAAGATTGTTGTTTGTATCTGATTGGCCCATTGTCAGGGGAGTGATTCAGGCTCAGCATTCTGAGCCTCTAGTTATTTTTACTTGTACTGTTTTCATTCTTTAGTTGTGAAACCAACATCTCAATATTTTCTGTGACAAATTTGTCTATGCACATGCGATTTATTTTTTGCTATAAAGTTCTCTTTTTTTTCAAAAAAATTATTTCATTTTCTTGAAAGCCATGTGGAAGCCTGATGAATAAGCTGTGGTGTGGTCACTTTAACATTTGTTCCATATCTCTCCCTTACATGTACATACAAAGTTAAAAAACAATATAAAATCTACTATTATTTATTTCTAGTTATATCAATTAACACATTAACAAGAACATTATTATAATTAAAATAGCACTAATTAATTAATCAACAATATAAGCACTGTGACTTCGTAAAAGTCATTACAGATCAACTGTCTGCTGTGTACAACTGAAGATTTTCTGTAAAAGTAATTGTCCTGTTTTGTGATGACTGTATCTCTTTGCTGATTGAATCATCTTTGAGATGGTCCCTGACATGATGCAAAGGTCAACAAAGGCCCAACATGCTCTTTCTAAGTCATCAAGTCCAAACTGAGCAGCACCACATAAAAGGCCAGCTACACATGAACTGCTGATATCAACTGAACCACTGTGTGTGAATTCTATGATCTTTCTGAAGTCCTCTGGTTCATACTTTTTTACCACTATGGTTACTTTGTCAGAATTTGTATGTAAACCAGTTTTCTTTTTCTTGTCTTTTTTCTCTGTTTTTGTCTGGAATTCTGCTTCTCTTTGTTTCTTCAAAATGAGGTTATAGAGAACTCTGCTTCTAGTTCCAAGAATAACCTTGACTCCATGAATTTTGACCTTTTCTGGACCAACTTCAAATGTGACATCACAGAGTTCTGGTATTGATGAGATGACCTTCAGACTTTCAGCGAGAGATTGTGTATTCCTGTAGCTCATCTTTTCTTTGATCTTGATTGGATCCCTTTTGATGAGGTTGACTAGTTTCCTGTAAGGTGGATTCTGAGTAGGTGTGAATGATTCAGAGTCTGATGGTGTGGATTCATATCCAGATGAATCATCAGATTCCACTTGTTCAAAGTCAACGAAAGCCAGGGTGGATTCACATCTATCCATTTTCTGTAATGATTTGTTGTAGATATTGTTTGAGTATCAGTTGAAATTTTGAATGTTTTTCAATTTTGGATTTGAAATATTTATAGTAAATAACAATTTGAAATGATATGCTCTGTTTCTGACAAGGAGTAAATTCTGACACAGGTGAATGACAGAAAGAGAGTCAGATTTTGTACACCTTGAGTATTTGGCTTGGAGTGATCATGGCCTCACAATGGTTATTGTTTTAATGGTTGATTGATAATTACATATTATTTTGACAAGTTGATTAATTATTTGTAATTGCATTAAAATTGAATCAATATAATAATACCAGACTTATAAACTGCTTTTCATTTATAAAGACATTTTGATTTTCAAAACAATTTGCATTTGAAAAATTAATGTAATTAACAAGTTTTTCAATTAAACTGTTTATAAACAATATTTTAATCCAAACTGTTGATATTTATTTTAAAATATAAAGTACCATAAGATGCTATGAAAGATTCTTTTTGAAATGTTTTGGAAAATCATATTGAAACTTTACACATAGTTAGTTCATGATTTTGATGAAAAGAAAGACTGTCAACTTTGGGTATTAGGTCATTGATTTTTAATTTCTTATTAGAACTTAAGTGCCATAATTAATGTATAGATTGTCATGAAGGAGTCATATTATGATAATTTAACATTTGAAATGGAACAACAATGTGAAGTCTGGTATACAATTTCCACATTTTGTCTTGATCCGACTAAAAAACTGGCCATTATAGGCGATCCTTGATATTTCTCCTGTAAGACTTCTTGACAAAATGAAACAATATTTAACAGGAAGCATCTAAGTATGGTTCTTTTATAAAGTTAAACAACAGTCATGGCCAATATTATCCAGTTAAGAATATGGATGTATGCCAGAAAGAAACAATCCACATCTTTTCTGGATTAACCTTTATTAGACACAGTAGGAGCCAAAAATAGCAAGATGTGTATGTATTGACTTTTGTTCGTTAGATTTCAGTGGGGCACAAAACAAGCTCTAAAAAAATCGTGCCTTAGTTTGATGATGGAGTATATGCATCTACTTGGGCAGAACACCAGTTTCTAGTTTTATCTGTTTTTGAGTTGAAAAATATTTTATTTTAAGTGATTGATATACTAGTGGCTCACTGAAAATAGCATAGGACAATTTATTACACGAAATATATAAATGGAGGAAGATAATTCAGACATCAGAATGAATATGGTTTGTCACCTTAAATTGTAAAAAGAACCACAAATTAAGCGGCACCCTTTGGTTCGATTTTTGTTCACCTCTACAATGCAGAAGGGATTGACTATTGGAGTACCATCAGCATCTATGACCACCTCCCAGTCAGTAGCAGGTTCTTAGAAACTGCAATAGGAATATTCATAATTTTTTATATGCATATGCACCAGGGTGAATATGACAACCTGTGGAAGAAACTTGAGGTCAAATGACCCATATTGCAAGGTTGAATGACTTTAATTTAGTTCGATTACCAATTTGGTAGTTCATGGTAATTCTTTGTGTACCATCATGAAATTTGTTGTGCTGATGCCTTTTTAGAAGTCTCTCAGCATCCTAACTAAATTAGGTCAGTTTGACCTATAAATGCTTCATTGACTCGGGTCTGGTTTTAATTGCAACCTCATATCTCAAATACTCTTACCATCTTGTAGCTGGGTGTACTGATGCATCTTACATATCTCTCAGCATTCAACTAAAATTTATCAATTTAACTTATATTTCACATTTAATTGATTCCAGGTTATTTTAATATCTGACTTCAAAACTCAAAGACTGTTCCCTACCATCATGTGGCCTGGTGTGCTGATGCATCTTTGGTAGTCTGTTGGCATCTGATGGAAAATAGGTCAGTTTTACCAACATTTCATGCCTCATTGACTGCAGTTCAGCTTGATGTGTGATCTTGTATTTCAGATACTGTATGACCTGTCATCAAGTAGATGGGTTTGCTGATGCATCTTGGGCATGCTGTCAGCATCTGAACAAAAATAGGTCAGTTGGACCTACATTTCATGCTTCATTGACTCATGTTCAGTTTCACATCTGACCTCATATTTTGTGCCCTACCTTAGTGTAACTGCATGTGCTCATGCATCCTGGGTGTCTTAGCATCCCGCCCAAAATAGGTCAGTTTGACCTATATTTATGACATTACTTGTTTCAATGACTCAGGTTGTGTTATACATCAAACCAATGTAAATAAGGTGTCAGCTACATATGGTGACACAATCTTGTTATACAATCAAGCTAGGGAGTTTCTTTAAATTAATCTCATTGAATTTCAATGTTTATGTTTAAGGAGGTTGGGGTGTCTAAATAAAATCCAATAGAATTTTTTTATACTTTGTCAAAAGAAAACCTATATAGTGCTAATCAAAAAATAATCAAATGTCTATGTCACCGAACCCATTTTCAAGCAACAGGTTATTTTCGGTTGATTATATAGGGAAAAACTACATTTTCCTTGATATATAGAATGAAAAAAACAATAGAATTCTAAAATGAAACACGAAAACATAGCTTTTATCATAAATTACCATAAAATAAAAAGAAACGTAAGGATCACCGGTCTTGTTTTCTTGCTACATTAATAAATCTATAATTCCATACTGTAGTGCAATCCTTTATAAAATTAAGCAACCTCCACACAAGGAAACAAGCTCGCAAGCTCGTCAATGTTTCCTTG
Organism: Geukensia granosissima; assembly: GCA_032357055.1. NCBI lineage: Eukaryota > Metazoa > Mollusca > Bivalvia > Mytilida > Mytilidae > Geukensia > Geukensia granosissima. The sequence continues at coordinate 4,126 of JAULBM010018152.1, read as the reverse complement.
CCATTAACGCTTTTCATTTACTGTGGAGTCCTATTGTGACGTTATTTTTGTGGGAAATGTGAACTATTTTTGGTCCTGAAATGATGCAATTTAACGGCTGTAACTTCAAAAAATTTAGTTATGTTTCTTAAGCAACAATTGTCGATCAAAGTACGAAGATATATCAATTTTTGTTTTTGTGTTCTTAAAATTGAAAAATAATATGATAAATTCTCTTCCGTGTGCGGATTGATTATGACAAGATTCTTGTCATTGTGAAAGGGCTTAATGCAGGGTAATTATCCACAGAGTCTGAAAGCGGAGCGGATATGACCCTGAAACGAAGGATGAAAATTAAGTCTTTGGAGTTACCTCCCCTGGCAATGAGAAATTCCTAAAATGCTGAAAAAGATCTTATTCCTCTACAAATGCTTAATAATAATGATGCTATTATATGAGCATTTACAATATATTAATCCAGGTTTAATTTTGTATAGAATTTGTCTTTCTAGAATTAATATGTGCAATTCTAGAAAAAATTGATACCATAAGTTTGTCATCCTTGATGGTGGAAGACACCCGAACCTCCTTAAGTTGCTTAGAAATCAATCGTAGGGTCGCTTACTAATGCTCAGTTTCAATATATGCATTGAATTGTTTAAATGAAAACCAGTATATCTATAATATGATAATCCTCCAATGAAAACCAAATCAGCATAAACAAATGAAGAAAAATGGCGAATTGTTGTACCCTTCAAAATTTTTTTTATTAATGACATGTTATTATTTTATTGTTATGGTAATTTTTCACAAACAACTAAACAATCCCTTCCATAATTTACAACGAAATCATGCCATGCTCCTTCAATTCTAGCTATTAGGACCATATTCTCCCAGGACTTATTTTCTGGCTGAGCAGGGTTATATATTGGATCCCAGTTGGTGTAGGGCATCGGTGTGCCATCATCATAGGTCCAGTCAGCATAAAAAGGTTCAATTTTATTAGTCCCTTGAATGCATATGTATTTGGTTGGATTAAAAAACACCTCACCTGCAATATTACAAAGAATTTGATTTTTAAATTGCTAAATTAACATAGCCATTAAGGTCATACAAAAGTCACTTTGTGATTCTATGTGCCATTTTTCAAATAAAATGATAAAGGAGGGAGACATTATTTTTACCTTTTATGACCCAAAATTAGAAAAGACAGCTTTTATATTACACAAAAGCCCAAAAAGAGGTGAAAGGAGGTGATATTTTTATATTTTTATATTTTGGATTTGGTAATAATTTGAATTTATATTATGGTTTTAATGATTCTTGGATGGTCCTTCAAGAAAAGTTATGTTTTTCATACCTATTAGATATTCAAGATGACTGCCGCAGCCAGATTTAATACATTTTCATTTTGGTATCTTTAGGAAATTTGTTCTAATTTCTCTTGCTGTCTGAAAGTAGTAGTCAGTTGAAATATTGTGTGGTATGAATGATCCTTGGATGGTCCTTTACAAAAAAAAAAAAAAAAAAAAAAAAAGTTTTTTGTGCCCATTTTATATTCAAGATGGCCGTCATGGTCGAACTTTATTTTGAAATTAAAAACCCTATTCAAAATTTTTTTTCATGATACTACCAAGATCTTTTGGGAAATTGATTCATGCATTGATGATATATGACGTTAATGATTTTCTACAAGAGTTCTAAGTGCTGATGGGATATTTGAGATGAACATCAAAACTTGACTAATTCAACATTGGACCCTATGGGAAAGGAGTGGGTTGGGTATGACCTGTTTTTGGCACTAAAAATTGAAGGATTTTCAAAAATTGTCACAACATACCTGAAATCAGCATAAGTACCAAAAAAGTACAATGGATTTAGTGCACATGTATTAACTGATGACATCATAAACATGGCTAAATCCAAAATACATTCCAAATTTTACTATTTTGGTGGAATTTTATACTGCATAAAATATTGCAATTATTCACAAATTTGTCAAAATTTACGATTTTAAACCAAGTTTGATCTACTGCAACAACTTGATAGGAATATGTTATGACAAAAATTGTTTTAATCAACACAATATGACTTTACATTTTGTAGAAAGTGCAATATATCTTAGTGCATGTGTTTTACGGGCTATACTGAACCTAATCTTTGTTCAAACTTCTTTCAGCCTGAATACAGAAATTCTTTTTAGCCGGATTTTTCAACGAAAAATTTCGGCTAATAGATTGGCATTGGTCGGTATGGCGGGCGGGCGGGCGGCGTCCACAATTAGGTTAAAGTTTTGATTTATGACTCTGTTGCACGAATTGTCGATATTATCTCCCCTTGAATTAGGTTAAAGTTTTGTTTTCTGACAACTCGGATGTTTTAGAATGGAATAGATTGATACTTAGAACATTAATAGATATATATGTAAGGTGCTGCACAAAGCAAGAATTATAACTCTGACCTGCTTATTGTCAAATACTGTTAGATATTAAAATATACCAATCCATCAACTTATTACTTATTTTGATCATTTGTACAGCTATGTCTTGTAATATAACATTGAAAAATCTGGCTTTTATGCGGTTTGGCATATCTCTTGTATCATGTTTATTCATTCAATCATTTGTAAAAAGGTATTCAATTATATCATTCAATATAGATCAAACAATGCAAACTAAAATCATGAAAGTTAACATGTAATTTATTGATTTGGTTAGTAAGGTTCACAAATGTGACCCTTTAAAAATTCATCATGATGACCCTCATGTCAGAAAAGGTCCAAAAACACTGTTACATATAATTTGTAAAAGATTTTTACATAGTTCTAAAATATTTTACAGACTGCCAAAGACAAAGCAGAAGCCAGAATAGAAATGCTGAGAGAAGCTGGGGGTCAGTAAAGATTTTATTTTTAGCTCACCTGGCCCTCTGGGCCAGGTGAGCTTTTGTCATCACTTTGTGTCCGTCGTCATAATTGTCAGCGTCATCGTCTTTTAGTTTTTGGTGTTGTTAGCTTCGAAGAAGCAACAAACACCCTATCCACCGGTCAGGTTGTAAAACCTATAAATAACATCAAATTCAGCAATTAGTGACCCAGTTGTTTTTATGATTTGATTCCAATGAATTTTGTGCAGGTCTAGGTTGTACTGTTAACTTGATATTGTTCCTTACAACTGATGTTTTGACAACATGAACTTTCCTCAAGGCAATTATTTTTTTATAATTGTCTCACACGTTTTCTTTGTACCAGTACCAGTTAGTACAAGGACACGTGCATGTGGAAAGGCAGATCTCAACTTTGATATTCTGCTATGTTTTGTCGGTACCCTATTTTTCTATGCAGTGTGCCTCATCTATAACTATGTGGGTAACATTATCTTGCCACCATGTGTTTTTGAATAAATCAAACAGTGTTTTATGAAGGAAGTGTTCTGGATGGACAATGACATACCGGAAAGAAGAAAGTACAAATTAACAATCACAATCCTTCTCACAAGTGTTTTTCTTCAATCCTTCTATCAGTTCATGTGATACACATACAGCATTGTCTACCGATTCATTTGCTCTGCTATTATCGAATTATATGGGTTGACTAAAACTGTAGACTATTTAACATGAGTCATGTATGGTAGTGTCTCAAATATCAATGATTTACCATAACCGGTCTTCAAGCAAGCAATAACATCCGATTCACGTAATAACCTCATGCAATCTGAGTATTTGGGTTTGTGTATTATATAATTCGTACCTCGTGTTTGATTGATTGAAGCGAGGGCATCTTTTAGCCGAAGATTCTCTTCTAAACTTGCACGAACAGCCAGTATGTCTTATACTTTTATACTTGTATGCCTGTATGCCAAATTCAAATATGTTTGCAGGTATGTTGTTACATCTGATCTCTTTATAAGCTTCACCGTTCCTAGGTTACCTCATTTTGTACCTGGCTTAACCTATATTTTACAGTTGCGTGTTCGTTACTATCTTTACAAAAAAAAATAGAAATTGTACCTATAATCCGAGAAAGAACCTTTCTGTAATGGGCAGCTTTACCTCTGGTTATTTATTAATTTTTTTTTTTATTTTTATTTTATTAATCTTTATTTATTTAATCAAATAATTAAATAGACTCACAAAACAAAAATTGCAG
>JAULBM010018141.1:0-11455 GCA_032357055.1 Geukensia granosissima | reverse complement strand
ACTCCCTATCTGTTTCCCAATACTGATGAACTGGAAAAAAATCAGCTAATGAAGACACTAGCATTGCACAGTAATGCCATAAATTTTTGTTGTTTTGAAAGTAAAAGTTTAAATCAATACTGACTCATGATGAACTTCTAAGCAAAGGTTTTTCTTTTTGAGGAGTTTTAATCAAATGATGTAGATTTAAATATTCACCTACACAAGAAAAAAAGCTATGGTATTACTTTTCAGCAAAAGATTCATCTCTAGATATAACCTCAGTTCTTAAAAGAAAATTGATAGAGAAGCAAGAGTTCATCCCCAAACTTCAACAAACATTACATTATATTGCATAAACAACCATTCTTTTGGAGAAAATGTCATATATAAATAGAAAACATATACTGCATTCTTCACATTAAATGCTTCTGTCACTAAGAGCATCCCTTTACCTTAACTTTGATTGAAATCCTTAAGGACCCACCCCCTGAAAGCAGAGGTGTCAACTCTCCCAATCACGGCGGGAGCCTCCCGCAAATTTTATGAAAAACGCGGAATCTCCCACAACCGTGTCCATCTCCCGCCAGGAGCTAGAATCTCCCGCGCATTTCGGAACAGCGATTTTTGGAAGAACTCTAGGTTTTTCCTATATCGTATATCATAAGTCAAATCAAATTTTGCGAAGAATAAATATCAGTTTTGTGATTTTCTTGTCATATTAATTATATTTTGGTTTAACAAAAGACTCGAATTGGGATTCTGAAGGAATGCAAAAGAAACCTGCACGATATTTAAGTCCTGGATTGACAAATCTTGCTCTTGACTTGTCAAGTGCAAGTGGATGCGTACTCTGTCCCGAAATGGTATTTGTGTCGGTGGTACTAGATCTTTGTCAGAATAACTCAATGAATCTAGCGCTCAACATGCAAAGTGCTTAATACTGGAAATAGTCGATGTTTATTTCTTACTGATAAAAAAATTCGTATCAAATTCCAGTCCAGCTAATTAAATGAGGCTCTCAGTTCGGGAAAGATAAAGTGGACGGTAATAGAATTCAATGTGAATTCAGTTGTAAATGATTAAATATATTTCTTACAATACTGCAAAAAGAACTACAAAAACATGGAAGTGGGTCCCACCTGAACTGTGAAATTGACTTATTAAAACCTGAACTGTGAAAACATTAATAAATACTTAATAAGGAGATCTCCCTCAAAGGACTTTTCAAAAGTTGACACCTCTGCAAGAAGAACAGAAAATGAGATTATTTATATTACTACATAGAACAAAAGAGGGGTATAATGTGGTTAGTTTGTTATGTTTGTAAACAATATTGTTTGCACAAATGATATGGTTAAGTTAATTATTATCTTTATTTTGTAGATATGGATGGGTCATTTGATATTCTGAAGTATGCAGACCCTGAACTTGATCTTGACATTGAGGAAGGAAAAACAATCTTTGATGACCTTGAGGATGAACCTGAGCATGACTCAGAAGTCAAGGGTCAGAGTGAATCTGAAAAATCTCACAGAGGAAGCAAAGATGGAAATATAAGCGAAAGTGGACCAGGAAGTAATAAACCTGAAAATGATTTTCAGACTAAATTTATGGAATTCAGTCAGAAGAAGAAGGAAGATCAGACTGGAACAGATAGTCTGAGCGAATCAGAGAAAAGTAAACAAGAAATTAATCAGATTGCAGCATTGCTCAAATCAGAGCAGTTAGGTCATAAATTGGAACGTAGGGATTCTCAGAAGTCTGATGGCAGTGGAAAAGATCATACAGGCCCAAACACACCTTCAGGAGTAATGGACCCAATGGGAAATATTCCGGCGCCAGGAATGGGTGTTGGCCCACGACACGCTTTCCCACCTGGGATACATTCTCCATTGCATCAGTCTTTCCAAGGGACTGCTGTTCCATCACCAGGATCAGCCCCTGGAAGTTTTCAGCAAGCCCCTGGCACACCAGGGCTAGTTTCACCCAAAGTAATGCCATCTCCTAGGAGCTCTGCACCTTCCCCAAAAACCCCAAATGCTTTGTCACCATTTAGTCAACAACCACTGACCCCAAATGTTCCAGGTCAGCAACAGCAGTCACCATTCTCACAGCCAACAAATTCACCATTTTCACCATCTGTAACCTCACATTCACCATTCAGTGCAGCAGTGTCGACATCAGCACCTCAGTCACCTTTTGGAGCCTCTGTGTCTCAACCTCCATTTGGTTTGCCGCCAGGAAGTCTTCAGGGAACATATGGATCACAAACATCTCCCATGCAAACATCACAAAGTCCTGGTCAGAGGTCACCAAGGGGAACAATTACACCCACTAATCAATACATGCAAGGAACATATGGAAAACCAGCCATGCAAGTATCACAGCAGGGGGCATCTCTTGGTCCTGCACCTAACAGTGTAATGTATGGTCAGCCAATGATGGGTGGTCAAAGAATTCCCTACTCTGGTCCACCAAGTGGAATTCCTGGTGATGGATTTTCTGCTGAGAGTGATCCTAACCTTCAAGGAGTTAGAATGCCAGGAACAACAGCTCAAAGCACCATGCCAAATGTTTCAGTCCCTTATCAACCAGGTCAAGAAGGAATGCCTCGATTTCCAGGGCAACAACCTCAGATGAGAGGTGTTTCCCCATCTGGTTTCCCTGGCAAGCCTGGTATGCCAGGATTTCCAACAGGAATGAGAATGAGGCAGCCCTCTCCAGGGATCACTTCGCCAGGATTGACAACACCACCTTCTCAGACATCAACTACAAGGCCACCACTTTTGCAGGATCAACCACTTCTCATTCAAGATTTATTAGAAAAGGTTTGTAAAAAATGTTTTTGATGAGATTATTTGTAAAACATATATATATGTATATGATTAGTGTTATAGTAAGATGGTGTGTTTTGCTGTAAACGGTGATTTTTGCAATAAATGCAAACAGTGGCAGTAAAAACACAATGGTAATTTACATGGAGCGCTAGTCTAAATGCTTTGGCCTGGTAAAAATACAGTTTTAAAAGTTATATTCCATTTGAATTTTTTGTTTTCTGGTGAAAATTAAATGTGTTGGTAAAATCTGATTTATACCAGGAATTTTTCATTTACACAACAGTTTAATAACTCCTAATTAAATTCTTTCAGGGGCAACTATATGTATATATAATTTCAGGATAATTGGACATTTAAGTAACAGTTTCTTTTCATTAAATTAGTTGACTAAAAATTGAAGTCTTTGAACTGATTATTTTTTCTATGGTAGAATTGAAATCATTTTCATCGATAAAAGATCAGATGCTTATTTTAAACTGGGTGATTAAATTTGTGAGGATATATTTAAATGTAGGAAAAACAAGAACAACAGAGACAGGCACAGCAGGCCATGATACACAGAAGAGAAGGCAATATAGAGGGCATTAATATTCCACCTGGGATGGCCCCATACAGGCCCAGAATGATGGAACAGAATCAGATGCAAAGGTAAAATAAGAAATTATTTGGTAATCTTACAGTTTTCTGCTATTGCTGCTGTTAGAAAAGGAAATGTTGAAATTTGAAATAAAAAAAAATGGCAGTGTATTATGCTGTTATGTGTTAGTTATGAAAGATAAAACCCTGCAACGGCAGAAACCTTTACATGTGTATTTATTGGTTTTTCACAATTTTTATGTAAAAACAGCTTATGTAATTGCATTTCACAGTTTGTTTCACTTTCATATGTAATATTGAGTTCTTAGTTCCTTAGTTCTTAGACCAATCAAATGATCAAATTCTATATACAAGTATTCAAGAAAAATAATAAAATCACTGGTCAGATGTTAGTGACAACTTGTTTGTGAAAGGTTCCCCAGGTATTTCAGCCATTACAGCCTTTGGTATTCAAAATATGGGAAATCCTTTTTATCTTCATTTTAAGACTTAAAAGTCAGAAATCCCATATAAAGTTTTAAGTTACCATTACTTGACACAGGGCAGAATAAATGGTAGATTTTACCAACAATTTAACCACAAAAAATGATGCAAGGCAATGAAATCCATAATTGTAACTTTTTTTTAGGCTACCCATGGATCCTAATTGGATGGGTACCAGGATGTATAGTCAGCCTCCTGATGGTCAGCCACCTTTCCATGTCCGAATGCCAGGACAACAAATGGGACAAGGGCCACGACTACCAACACCATTCCAAGGTCAAGGCATGGGTCCACAAGGAATACCACCACCGCCACAGCCACCAATACCTCCCATGCAAGGTTTGTATGCAAAACATAAACCAAATTCCTTTTAATCCAGAAATCTGTATAAATCAAACAACAGTTGTTCTAATTATTTTTTAAAGCAGATAGAATTTATTCTATAACTTTTGGAGTGGTAAAATCCAATGGTTAGAAATTGTGTGACTAAAGATTCATTAGTAAAAATCCTCTGGTTAATGATTTAGTAGTGAAATCTTCTGAATAACGAACAGTGGTGAAATACCTATGAATACAGAATTGGCAAAAACTTTTTTCACTGTGTCAGACATCTGATAGCCAACATAAGGTGTTTTACTTTGAACTTTAAGGAACATTGTATGTGCAGTAGATTAATATAATGCTATGCAATTTGGAGAAAATATGATGGATTAGTTGAGAATAGTTATATACAGGAAATGTTTAGATGGACTATACTCTATGTCAGGCTTTTGTGGAGCTATATTGAATAATAGGTGAGTTTCTTTCTTTGTATTAATTTTCAATCAAAAGAATGAATTATTCCACAATTAAAGGTGAATGTTTTACACTATGCAATAACGTTTTACATACTGTTATATGCCCCTGAATTTCTCTTCGGAGATTTAACATTGAGGGTTGGCCATATTCGTTTTTGGCGGGAACGCATTAGTTTGACCTAGATAAAGTAATTCTAAAAAATGTGCACATTTTTTTTTGTTTGGACCTTCTTTCGTTATTCATATAAGATGAATTTCATTTAAATTTCTATTCAGGCATGCTTCAAACCATTTTTGCATATTATCTTATTCTAGTTTAATTACTTATTTATTATGCAGCGTTGACAATGTTTACTCCCAGTCTCACGCTAGCGCGTGCAAAGAGGCACTTTCGGCAAACAAATGTCTGATTTTACAATGTAAAATCCCCGTAGAGAATTAGAAACTCGGCGCAGCTTAAATAACATTGTGATTTTTAAAAAGTATTATTGCAATTTGCTTGCACTTTTTTCAATCTTTAAAATAAACACTATTTTATACGAATACAGCACACAGTTTTTCTTTCATAGCCTTTTTACCCGTTTATACAAACCCTGATATAGAGTATAGATAGAAAATGAGACTAAATTTGTAGAATCTAGTGCTGTAGCATTATTAGTTTTTGAATAACAGGTCCATTGAAGAGAGCCCAAGAATAAAGATCCAGTCAGGAAAATCCCTTATGAATGTTTAAAACATATCTTTAACGAAACCTTTTGAATTTTAATTTTAGCAGAACCTATTACCAGTCTTACGTAATCACTCTAATTTTTTGACACTTTTCAGATTTCAGAGATTTTTTAATTTAAAAAAAAATCTAATTTTTCGACTCGAAGAAATTTGCTAAAAAAATTTCCAAGAAGGATGTTTTGGAGTCTTAAAAAAATACCCAAGCTAATATTAAATGAAGTTGTAAAAACTCGCCTTGGGGATTGACATGTTAATTATCATTGTTTATAAATTCCCTTAATCCGTTAATTAGTCCTTTGAAGTACCACAGGTAAAAATAAATGACACCTGTGATCACAGTCATCTGATTTAAATTCTTGCAAAGATCCTTTCGTAATGAAATTGAGAGTAAAATAAACAAAAGTAAAATGGCCTTACCATTAGTAGAAAAAAATGAAATCCAGATGAAAAGAACGACATTTTTCTGACGAAAACACATGTTTACCAAATCTTGCGTCATATTGAAATGTCAACAAAACGATAACTCTGGCAAAGTGGTTACCTTTTTAAACCTTGTTAAATGTAATTTATTTCAAGCCCAGATTACATTGATTGCAAAATTTCATTAAATAAATAAAATTGTCATCCCTCTTTCTGTAACAATGACAATTAACGAATTTCGGATTCCAATCGATCTTATTCCGAACAGTTTTATTTCACATCAACCGGTAACTTCCGGTAACAAAAAACGAGTGAAAACAAAATAATTTCTTTAAAAACATTTAATCAAAGTACAAAAACTGTTTTGTTTCACAATGTGGAAGCAGATAAACTTACCACAGACTTGCAAACTCTGCTTATTGGCTGGAACCTGGTGCTTGCACACGAAATACTTACTGATCGTAGTCATCTGATCTGAAACCTGACGAAACTTTTTCAAAATTCCAATTTTTCAACACTTTTGCAAAATTCAAGAAAAATTGGTGTTTTTCATGTCGAAAAATTAGAGTAATTAGGGTATACCATCAAGGTATTCTGTCCCATAGTTGTGGACAGAGTTATTTATATTCACAAAATATCCTAGCTTTTCTTGTACACACAAATTAGATCATGTAAAAATGTACAAAAATGTGTTTCTGTGAAAACTTCAACAGTCCTAAAGCTTAACCGTTACAGTATAAGTAATCTTTATATTTCCAGGGGAGATAAATCCTGAGGTAGAACGACAGCATGTACAGTATGAAGATTGGCTGATGAAACACACCCAATACTTAGAGATGCAGATTAAAGCTTTAGACACACAGATCGCCAAATGTAAACGCACAAAGAAAGCTATCAATGCCCGAAATAGACAGGTATGTGTCAAAATTGAAGCAGTGTTCATTACCTCAAAAGATTGTTTTTAAAGTTCAGTTGTCTTAATTTTAATTGAAATGCTTGTTCATCTGGAAGATGTTGGAAAGCTTTATAAATGTTGTTAAGCTTTATATACAGATAGGTGGGGTCTCTACTGACAAAACTTTGTGCACCATAGTATTTATGGAAGATTTGAACATCTAATTCCACAACATTTGTCATTTAAGCAGTGTATCCAAATGCTTTTATCATTTATTTGATACATATGGTCATTAAATGTAGGATCAATTATAATTTACTAAATTAAAAAAAATAAAATGGATAAATAAGTAAAAATCTTACCACCGGCCGTAAGTTTTTTGGTTGAAAAACTTGATAACAGGTATATAATTGTTTAATACAGGCCAAGAAGAATGGTAAAGAACTTCCAGCCAATGATCAGTTAGAATTGGAGAGAACAAATCAGGAACAGACTATACTTAATAAACAGATTGATGGCATGAGAAAATCATTACGTCATCATCAAATGGTTACTCAAGATTACAGATCAAAGCGAGCTGTAAGTTTACATTGCAGGATATGTAATTTGTTTTATAATTTAAAATGGAGTTACTTTTGTTTTTTGCCAATCCGAAAAACTTTTTTGTTTGTAGGTTCAAATGATTTTGGACAATTTTTGAGCAATCATTGCTAGAGTGAAAATAAGTCACCTGCATAAATGAGCTCAGAAATGTTATTACAATTTTTTTTCTAAAATCAAGCCATTACCAAATGCAGGATTTTTTTTATTTGGCTGAAACTATTATATTAAAAGACTGGTTTTAAAAAACGTCAAACTCAGAATGTGTTTATGCATATTGATTCATGTACAAGAATAATCAGGAATGAAATTTCAAATCCATAGAGATTTTAATATGTACTAAATGACAAACAAGCATTAATTTGTGGCAAAAAAATAATTAGGATAATTAATATATTCATTAATAAATATACTCAGGGTGTGCACATGGTTATTTTAGAGTTATTTGAATAGAAGACATGCAAACAACAAACACACCACTAAAAATAAAAAAGAACATAGATGGCCAAAATGTTAAAGCATTTAAGCTATGATACCTCATTAGTTGCTCTTTGTAGACTTGAATTGGTAGTTCGATTTATATGTTGTATATTTTGATTTGAAGGAAAGGTTTGGTGATGCTTCAGTCACATCACAACCATCCGACATCCAACAACCAACTCATCCACAGCCAAGAATACCAAGTGGTGCATCCACCAGACTTCCACAATCAGCCAGACAGGAGTATGAATCATACATGATGCAGAAAATACGTCAACAACAACAGCAACAACAAATGTCTGGGCCACGCCCATCTGTCCAGATTGTTGGGGTAAATAATTTTTTTTTTAAATGACCCACATGTTTGCAGTAGAAGTAATACTATTTAATTTGCATGTGTTTTCAGTTGGATCACCTCACTTCATCTTCAGATTTTTTATCAAGCCTGTCCAGTATGACATTTTAGGAAATCTCTGAAACAGGTTCATCAAAGACAGGTGGTCACAAAATACAGGTTTAATGTATGAAATATATTATGGAGGGAAATAAAGATTTAAGTTTATCTCTCAACAGAGGTGATTACATGGATATTTCACTGAGTTGTAAATGTGTCTGAAATGAAATTTTTGCTTGCTTGATAACAGTTGTCCTAGCCATGGCTCCATAAAAATGCACAATGATCTGGAAATTCTCTGAGATATTAAGTCATAAATAATGTGTGTCTAATTTCAAATCTATTTAAAAAGTATTCAAAACTATTTTATTGCTTACTCATTTTTTACAGTGGCTTCAGAAATTGATACCTCCAAAAAACCCACCATTTTATATCTTGTTTAGCAATAGATGGACATATGAATAATCTGCTGAAGTGTGACTGACTTTATATTCATTGACTCTTTTCCAGCATGAGAAATTTCCATTTAAAAGCAGATTTTAAAAAAAAGTGTTTATTCTCATTAAAATTTAAATTTCTTAACTTTGAGTAAAGCTCTATTTCTGCTTTTTGAATTGGCCAATTTGTACATTATTTTTTGTTACATTTGATCAGGTGTGATTTAGTAGATACCCGTTTGCCATTGAGAAATTTGATTGTACTTTTAGGATAGAAGTGGTATCTATTTCAGGAGTTATTCTTTAATATTAATGTTCATGTTTAAGACTGATAAGCAGTCTAACAACCTAAAAACTGTTTTTGTTTGGCATAATATTGACATGCTTTTTAAAATTTATAATACTGACTAAATCAAATGTGGTTTGGAAATGCAAGCTTGGTTTATTTAACAGTGAAGTAAAAGTTCATGTTATGGTGTAAAAAAATTTTAGGATTTGGTACTATTAATATTTCTTTCCAGTATACTCGATAAAAGTTGGTTTTGAATTCAGTTTTTAGCTGATTTCCAGCTTTACCATTTCACTTGTTATATGCATTATGTTTGAGTTATTACAATATATAAAACATAGTAAATGACCTGGATTTTAAAACTGCTACTTTCATATTTTCTGGGTCTTCAAAATCTTTCCTGGTTTATTCATCAGTAAGCTGTGGGAGACATCTTAAAAATAATGCTGTATAAGAAAATCTCATTACAGAACTAAGAACAAATTTAAATATATGTACCCAATATTGCTCACTCTACGAAATACTCTAAATTCAGAAATTATTGCATGCATTTATTATTGCAAATGTCCTAATGGTGACAATGATGAGAGTTTAATTTTTGCAGCTTTTAGAGAGGTGTAACACAACATTACTAGAAAATTTTTGAATGCGAGTTAAAATCATTGTGATTTCAAACTTGTTACAGGCAATAATAAAAACATCAGAACAATTTCTGCATTTACAGTACCAATACACACCATCTATATACACTGAAAAAAAATGAGCAAAACCTAATTATGGATGGGATATTTGCCAGTTTAGAAAACAGGGGACCACTTCACAAAACACTGACAAGACTTGCAACCATGTAAAATATGAACATTTTTACAAGGATTTGAAATGGTTGCCAGGTCCCAAATCTTAAATCTTGTCTTCTACGCCATATTTGAACTTTCATGACATGTGCAACCATCTGTTTCATTTGAACCTGTAGACCAATTATATGAAATCATACATGGAAGCTAGTTTGCCTTTTTAATGTGGCCTTTTTTAGAGTGTATCTTTCAATAATTCAATATTTTCAACTCTGGGTTTCTTTCCTTAAGGCCATATAACCCAAGGAAATATAATCTTCAAAAGTTGTCATTGTTGGAAGTCCACCAATTAAGATGACAAGAATGGTTTTATCCAGCAAGCTTTCTGGTAATTATGTGACAATAAAATTAAGGGTGTTGAGGAGGACAATACTGTTATTACCTTCATAAATGAGATTAAACAGTGCCATTTTGTCCATAGTTTTACCAATCAAAATTATTTTGAAGCAAAAAGTGCTGAAGATATGTTGCTTTTGTGGCCATTGGACTGTAATAATAGGTATCCTTCAAATTTTATAAAGGCATTTTATTATCGTTATCCATTAAGGCAAAATAAGAGATTTTTGTGGATTAAAGTTAATCAGTCATCTTCTGACAACGTTCTTTGCAAAGTTTGACACAATATTTTTTGTATGCAAAACTGGCATTGAGATTAAATTAATGCAATGCTCTTCACCACACCTGAGAATGCCAGACAAAGTATACACTCTCCACATATAAAAAACACTGTTATAAGCAAGCATTTATGCATTAAAAGCATCACTGCATCTGGAATGTAACTATTGTAGCCATGGTAACAATGCGTTATGATGAAAATGTGTATGTTTATGAGTGTGGAATTCTTTATATGTTTTCCAAATTTTATTGAAGAGTAAAGAATGTAACATTTTAAAACTTTTGTTTAAAGACAATTGTTTCCAACGCGTCTACGCTTTAGATCATATTTGATCCATTTGGTTAAAAAGATTTATATTCCAACTTATTAAAATTCTATACTACAGCTTAACAGTTTCTGCCATTAGACTCTTATTTCTTCTTTTTTCCTGTACATTTTATAATTTTTTTTTAAGTTGTAGAAGTTAAAATGTTTTACCTACCTATCTCTCCCATTTTAAAGGTTACTTTTAACAGGCAGTTCAAAAAAATTTGGAAAACAAAGTTGGAATAATAAGGTTGTATGAAGCACTTGCACAAAGAAGTTTTGTCATCCCCTTGTCTTAAGAAAGTTTAATGTGTTATTATTGTGACATTCTTACTCCTATAGCCAGAATGATAAAAAAATATGTTTTGGTTATGTAGGATTGTACTTGAGTTTCCCACTGAAGGAAGGATAAATTAAGGTGCATTTACATGATCAAACTCTTCTCATCAAACTTGCTCATGTTCCTTCAGACTTTTGCTGTGCACATGTTTTCAACTCGAGTTTGACAGTGTAAACACCTCATCCAACATGTTTGACAACTCCACCAAATATTGGTTGATAGTTGTCACACATGTTTCATGTGGTTTTTGTCTCGCCTGCGACGAAGTCACGAAAGCGAGACATAGGTGTTACTTTCCGGCGGCGGCGGCGACGACGGCGGTGGCGGCGTTAGTTTTTTTAAAAGCTCTATATCTCTGAAAGTATTAATGATAGGATGACCAAAATTAGTGTGCTTATA
>JAULBM010018130.1:0-11455 GCA_032357055.1 Geukensia granosissima | reverse complement strand
TTTACGACGGACGGACGACGGACGACGGACGCCAAGTGATGACAAAAGCTCACATGGCCTATGGCCAGGTGAGCTAATAATGAATAAAACCGTTAGGAGTATTCATGTTAACAGATTTTCAGTTTTGTACAATTATTAACGAAGGTGGTTTTTTCCATTGCACTGTAGTTGGTTTGCAATTATTTATTTTCTGGTTACGGCTGCCTCAGCAGCACAGAAAAAATTAAACATTTGTGTTAGAAAAATAATTTATTTTCCATGACACACGGTTGTCATCTTTCTTATTTTCCAAATCTTGATAACCATGATGGCTTCAAATATTTACTGGAACATTTAACTGGTCCATCATCTATAAGTGCAGAATCGGTTATTTTACAGTCATAACAGCATGCCGCTAGATTATAGGAGTGTCCACCAAAAGCTTCAAAACAACCAAGACATCCCATTAAACAAGAACTCTGTACTTCTCTTGGGTCACAGGCAAGCCCATATGGTGACATGCCATATGTCATCAAGCACTGGTATAACAGGTACAAACATAAGCATATTGCCTAATAAAAAATAACAATACTTTTTACTATGATCGATACGATTGAGATAGTACAAGTGTGTGTATTGTTTTTTGCTTCTGTCCGTGTTTCATTAAATACATTTGTATATAAGTATTTTAACTGAGAAAATTTTACAGCATGCACACACAATCGGGGCAGTGGGAGGGTCATTGGAGACCGCGAGAAAAGAGAGGGTGACAATAGGAAGGAGGAACATTTTGAAGAAGGAGGGAAAATTAGAATGTGATGGGAAACGATGATTATCATTTGAATCGATGGGGGCAAGAGACAATGGAGGGATGAAGATGAAACACTTCCTCATAATTCACAGAACTAGAAAAATTTGTACAGTTTTTTGGTTAGCTGTTAGGACACAGTTTTCAGATAATTGTTGACATAAGCACAGTTTTTTCCATAACTTTTTGTTAATGGGCCAGTACTTTTAATTTATTTTATAATATGTCTTGATAATTTCTAAAAAAAAAATGCCAAAGTCAAATTGCAAATATTATAACTGGTCATCACCAGATCCCAAAAATGTCCCAAAATAATGTTTAATTATAAAAATGAAAAGTTATGGGGTAAAAAATGTAAGCGAATGCAATCCAACCACGAGAAAAACGGTGAATTTAAGATCCAATAACAACTTTGAAGCTCCGGACACAACAAAAACGTGTATAAAGTGTGTGGATCGCACGAAATCATTCGATAACTAAATTCCAATATACTAAAAACCACAATAATAGGAGTTCAAGTAACATGCTGAAATAAGAATTTGACCGGTTTGTGTCATTTGTTTTGATCAATATTAAAATTCGTATTGTGTCTTTTGTTTCCAGTTAATGTTATAAAAAATAACTGGCCGTGACCCATCATTGAATCCAACAATAGTTGTCCCAATATATAAAATATGTATATAAGCCATATAAAATGTGGAAAATAATGTTATATAATGTTATATACTGGGAAATATGATATTTTTATGTGAGAAAACATAACAATAATTTAATGAAACTGAGTGCATAAATAGTGTGATTAATTCGCCATATATACAAAGCAGTTTTTTCTTAAAAGTGTATTTTTACATTCCTTTTCCTGCATGATAGTTTGATACATGGAAACTTCCAGGAAAAACTGAAATAGTAGTTGGTCTGAAATGCATAGAAATGTTATCCTTGCTAGACTCGCTATCTAGATTAAAATTCCTGATTCGTCTTTTCTAATACACGGAGTCTTAAAAAAGTTTACCTGTATACTTAACTGTTTTAACTTAATCTTTCCTAGTGAACGGGTTTATGCTTATGTTAAGTGTTCCAGTGTCCAAATTTTATTAATTTGAGATACTGTATGTATCTGACAATTTCTAAAATGTTGTATATATATCAACATCCATAGTCAAAAGCTGTTTAAAATTCCCCAGTATTTATACCACCTCGACAGCAATTCCTTAAAGTTGTCAAATACAATGCCAATTATACATATTTTTAAAGTTTAACATTAAAAATATTCAAATGTTATAACGTACTAGAATATTTTTAAATCCTAAATATTTATGCATCAAAAGCGTTTTTAAATGATGTTTTTTAGAGAGAATATGGAATATATATGTACAAAAAAAGACAGGATCCACATCTTACACACATTTATTACAAATATTTAACTGCGTGTAAACGCTTTTCTAAATTTAAAATTCTTGTTCTACATCCATGAACCAAGTTAAAAACACAGTTTTCGCATTTTGCCACATGTGCAGGACGCGTAATAAAAAATATACTAAATATACTACATACACTAACAAGGTAATGAACTTCAATAATGGCTGAACACGACAGGGTGGTGTTTTTTCGAATCCTGCGTCAATATGCAAAGGAATACAAATACATGGTTTACTTCGCAAAAAAGCTGAATAATTTTTCTTTAAAATAAGCCCCTTTCAATGTATTTCCTTTCACAAATAAAAAAGTTATGCCCTATGGAAGCGAAATAAAATGACCAAAAATTTTGGCAGCTGGCTCCCAGAGGGTCACATGTTAAACTAAATAAGGCTCTGGTGGCCATCTTGGTTGGTACGAGGGGATGCCGGATATAATTTTTGTAGAAGACCATCTAAGAACCATTCCACTAAAGTTTGGTTCCAATTGGCAAAGCAGTTTCAGACAAGAAGATTTTTTAATACACCAATCCCCTTTTGTTTTATGTTTAGTAATGGTGGCCATAATAGATGGCTGATCAGGATGCCAGATAAAATTCCAAGGCCATTCCACCATAGTTTGGTCAAACCTTGCCAAGCAGTTTCAGAGGAGAAATTGTGGACGGAAGGACAACGGACAACAAATGACAGAAGACTAGCTACGGACGCCAAGTGATGGCAAAAATTAACATGGCCTTATAGGCCAGGTGAGCTAAAAGCTATGGAATATGCTTGAGTTTAGTTTAAAGGGACATTATTTTACCACAGAATCTTTCAATATCTAACAAATTTATAATAAAATTACTTCAATCCTTCTTTTTAATCCAAGGTCATTGTCTTAACCCATCAATTTATTAAATATGCCATACATCCATACAAATCCTTTCAACATTATTCAATGTTCTATGAAGAAAAATGACAAATTTTGACTTAGTTGTGATAAAGTCCTGGCTAATTATGCGATATTGTCAAACTGGGTTTCTGTACTTACGGAGTTCCAACCACATCCTGATTTTTTGTTTGGGTTTACTTGGCGTTTACAGTGTGCCGCCCAAGCACTTGGTGTTCCAAACATCTCTTTGGTTGCAGGTGTCATAATTTTTCCATTTGGCAAAAGATCAGCGATGAATTTTCTCCCCTGTAATCACACATGAAAAGTGAATTTTTCTAAGAGGATATTTTAAGTTGTACATTTGTATGTCGTTTTAGTAATACAGGGTGGTTGAAGTTTTTGATATATCTCTTTCATGTCTTTAGAAGTATAATATCATAATATATATTAAAAAATTTTCACTTGACTGAAGGAAACTGAAAAGTGCCTTGCAACATCCATCCAGTTTTTTCTAAATGGCTTTCTTAAGAAGCACATAATAAAATTTATTAAAATGTTTCACAGATGGCTGAATTAAATACATTTAAAATTTGCCTCCCAACCCTCTTGACCCTCTCATGCACTCTTTTAAAAAAAAAAACCTGCAACATAAAATTATCCTAAATGTCATTTAAATTTACACAATATACTGTAAATTAATTAGTATTTGCATATTTAGTCTTCTGTATATGTTTGCAGGTCCTATTTCAGTATTTTCCAGGAATACTGCTTATTTCTTTTAAATGTCTAGGTAAATTTTGGCATTTTGCCTGTATATATTTTCGTTGAAAAATAAAACTATGAAAAATGTGAAAATTAATAAACTGAGAGTAACACTATTTTAATAGTATTTTTCGGTTTATTTACCAAATATTTAAGAGTCAGCAGTCCATTTCCAGGTTCTATAATGCCATCAAGTATCAACATATGTAGTGTCACCCCTCGTCCGGTTATTGCTGTTTTCATAAAGTTTTCTGATGTGTTTTCATCTTCGTCTTCTTCTTCACCTTCAAAATCATCTTCCATTTCATCTGTCATCTTAACATCTGAAGCAAAAAAAAATGTTGATTAAAACAATTCTGACATGTCGATCCAACTGTCAGTTATCAATATTTATAATAGACATAAGCATTCTAATCAACATTAGATCTCTCTCTATGCAGTCGTATAATAAAAAACCACAGCCACTGGTCATGCTGGTCCACAGGTTGAAGGCTTGGGACAAGTACATGTATTAAAATTACAGTAATATATATGACGCAGTCAATGTATTTATACTATGTGTGTTTCATTTATATCTTGAACATGTGTTAAAGGTATTTTTGACATCTGTTAATCTGCATGGAGAGAAAATTACTTTATCACATGTATGAAAGCTGAAAAGTGAAGATTTTGAAGAAGTTACAAGGTCATTCCGTTAACAGCTATGAACATTTTGACTCACCCAAAGTAAATTTTCAAATTTTTTATCAATGACAGATAATGATGGTCAATTTTTATTTTTATGTTGCAACATTTTGTACATACAATAATGTTAAAAGTAAAAAAGCAAGCTGGTAGAATTTTGTTAAAAATTTATTTTTATTGATCGATTTAATAGATGGTCAACATGGCAAATCTTTTTGTGAGATTCTAGCTTAGAATAAGATTATAAATAAAACCAACAACAACGTCAGAATTGACAAGACCCTGATACAGAAAGAACAATTTCTATGTCTTAGCTCGCTTGTTTAAGGTTGCAACTTTCTCTTATTTCAAATGATCTACTGTAGATCTAAATATAAATTATTTGCATAAATGTAAACATATTATAATTTTGAGTCAATTTCCAATTTAATGCACAGCCTGCATGGCAGTTTCTCCCAAGCACCCCAAATCTATTTATTTAGTGCATTCTCAATCTTAACAATGGAAATTTGAATTGTGAAAAGAAAGGAATTCATTCATGTTCACCTTGTTTTTTCTTGTGTGTGTCAGTTCGTGTTACTAAGCAGTCAAATCCTTTTTTAAATAAACATTTTTGTTTCAATAAAGTATTGCATACCCATTTTTTAGAATTCATAGAATTCTGATGTGAAGGTTTGCTGTTTACAAACAAACTTTCCCTCTTTGTTTACATGTGCTTCCTGTGACCTTTGACGTCCAGGATAAAATTGAAATTCTGAAATTTCATTGGCCAAATTTATATAAAAATGAAAACTGAATAAATAAATTTGAGCTTTAAATCAATTAAAACTGCATGGGACACCTAGCTTCTTTGGAAACTTATTTTAAAATATCAGTAAAATTTCTGGACAGAACAGAGTTGTCGTTCTTGACAAATCATAAGAACGACAACTGTTTCAATAAAAATGGCTGCAGAAGTCTTGTCTCCAAATTTCCAAAGCTTACAAACAGAATTACAGAACCAGGAACTTGATGTAAAAGCAAAACAAGCGAATATGTTAACCATTTATAATTTAATTAACGTCATTTTGTTTTAGATTATAACTTCGTCATCAAATGCAGCAAGAACAGAAAGTAACTCAAACATGTCAAAATAAAAAAAAAGTTAAAAAAAACCATTTCAGGTCATGATCTGATGATCATGTGAGTCGGAAGTTTTTTTTAGACATTTCGCACAGAACAAACATAGACAAACATTTTTTTCATCATCATTAACATGCATATTTCTGCAAAAGGATTACTCACCAGCAAGAATAAATGTTAAACCTGTTCTGTGCCATAGGGCTGATTTCAAAACACTACCTTTAACTGCCAAGAATCGGCACAGGCAGATGTTGTTGTCCTTTAATGACATAACTGAATTCTTTGCAGCACTCATCAAAAGTAACTGCTGTGTGGAGCCTCTTATAACCCTTGCTTCAGTCATTTTAACCAAAGTTTATTCACATTCATTGGAAATTTTGTAATCTTTGCAAACTTTTCAGGTTATTGTAAAAAGTGTGAATAAAATTCTGAAATTAAGGCTTATTTTATTAACACATTTTCCCTTTTCCTTTGTTATTTCTTTAAATATGAAAAAATTGTTAAACATAGTTTATAAAAACTAAAGATTGAACAATATTTAAAAAATTTCTCGACCATCAAATTGTGAATCAGTAAAAGTTTGTAGCAAGCACATTCAGGTCTACACATGAAAATTAGAGCAGCATTACGCTTTTTATGATGTTCAGTGTCATGCAATATTTTGATACATTGTTACTGGGCCAATTCTTGGCACTCATCTGAAAGTTGAATTCTTGAAATTGTGGCAGTCAAGCTAGGGGTTAATGTCCTATCAGAGGTCCTCACCACTCTGCATTTTTCTTTTTATCTATAAAATCATGCAAAATTTTTTTTTTACTTTTCTTTTTTTGTTTTTTTTTGTTTAAATACTATAGAGAAATAAAAATCACTTTGCTTAAATTTAAAAAGGCATTCCATTTGAATTTTCTAAAAAAGAAAAAAAGGACTAAAACATCAAAGCGATGTGTAACTTATTTTATGATATATCAAACTTTGTGTCACAAAGCTGTAATATCAACCCAGCCATTTATTTTTAACATATATATAACATATATATATATATATATATATATATATATATATATATATGATAGCTACTACCCTGCACACCAAAAAATGTACATGTAACATTGTGCATTCACTTCTTAACAAAATTTTGAAATTTGCATTATTATTATTTCCTTTGTGAGTTCTTGTTCCTAGATTCTCAATCCTGTCTGGCCTGTTTCTTTAATTTTCAAATATCCGCCTAATATGAACCTAAGAAACAATGTGTAGATTTGCACATAGGAAATTCATCTCAGATTATGCCAAGGGCAAATAATAAAAGAGGAAGCAGGGGTGTCTTGTTGGTTTTGGTTTCCCACCTGAGATGTAATTACCTATTAGTCTTAGTCCTTGGCTGGTAAAAGCAATATAAAAATAGGAGATGTGGCAAGTCTTTTGGCTATCTTGTTACTTGCTATATTGGTTGATAGTTCAGTTGTGTTCTGATATCCTCCTTCTGTGCTTCATACAAAATGCCATGCAGTTTACATAAAAAGTACATGCCAATGAAACTACAAGCTTAAGATTAAGCACTAATTTCTCAGATTTGTTCATTTTATAGATACTAATAAGTTACATACAACCTGATACCATCATACAGAAGGTGGTCTGTTGACTTCTATCATGTCTGTAATCATGATAGTGATCATGGGAATCACAAAGCAGGGGTAGTCTTTATTATGTTTAAAATACTATAAATATTGCTTATTGACAGCTCTAGGGTTCAGTACAAATATCACTTTCTGAAATCAGGGATTCTCGCAACTGGTCTAGACGAGTCCAGGACTCAACATTGTTTTCTTGGACTCACCAAAATTTTGAAAATCTTGTTCTGGACTCGCCATATAAAAAAGCTGCAAACATCTCTGTGAAACTGGCAAATTATTTTATATTTTTCAGGCACCAGGTGGCATTGCAACAGCACAGCAGTACACACAATTATTAGCTCTACACTTATTACACAGCCAAGTGTAAGTATATGTAAATATATGTCAGCAATTATTAGTTACTGGTGGGAATCGGATGACATTCCATAATTGATCATTAGTTTAATCAACCATCTAAGCTATGGTTATTATTAAGTTTTTAAGTTTAATAGAGATTTTACCTCGCATCGCAAGTTATAAGGTTTGTCAGTTACCTGCAAAAGGTAGGTGGTTCTGTCTGGGTACTCTGGCTTCCTCCACCAGTGAAACTGACTGCCACAATATGACTGAAATATTGTTGAAAGTGGCATTAAACCCAAATCAAACAAACAAAATTCATTTGAATTTTTATTATAATCAATCATGGGGACAACACTGTCATGACTGTTTAATAAATATAGCTACAAGAATTTGAGTTTCCATGAAAACACAGATACCTGTAGAAGAGATGTTTTCATTATTTTTTTGACAGTCGCAAGTGTCCCTGAAGTCTTTGAAAGTCCTTGAAAATGAAGGTTAAATCTTTTTCACAGCATTTTGAACCTTGGACACAAACATCCTAAAAACAAAATTTGTACCCTCCATTTACAGATGTGAAGCCAAGTTTTTATGGAAAAGAATTCCAGCACATATTAAAACTGTATGTATTATTAATAAGAAATAATTATGTATTATTTAAAAGAAATAATAAAAGAAATAATATGGAACATGAATATAAACAATAAAGACACAATCCTCAACTGTTTTTTTCATTTCTGAATGCCAGGTAGAAAAAATCAATCCAAATCTAATCTAAGTCTTTTGAATATAAAAAACAAATTATAGAAAGACATAGAGGTAAAAATGTATTAAATCGGTACACATATATTGGGTACACAGCAATAAACATAAGCTTTAAAATTGTAATAATCACTTATACCAAACCATTCAAACCAGTATAGTATACTGTAAATTCAGAAATGATTGTGTTCATTGATAATTTAGATTTTGAAACTTCACTCAAAATGTGAGGTAAATTACTGCAATTTTAAGAAAACATGTCTGCAAATATGGTTAGCAGAGAAAAGAATGTGAGATCTTATTTTTTTTCGCGATTATCACTCAGTCCCATTTTTCGTAATAATGGATATATCATATTTATTTCTGAAAATATGGTTATCATAAAAAGATTACTTATGGCTATTTTAAAGAATGTTATTAAATGTAAATTTTTTTTATTATGAAATGAAGGTTGCAAATAAAGCAAAGCTTAGAAACTTGCAAAAACTCCCTGCATTTAAGGTGGTAGACCTGGGTTGAGGGAGATAACTCTTGAAATCAGTAATATGTTTATATTATTTTGTTACATAAACAGTTCTTTAAGCATTCAATTGATACAGATCAAAATTTATCTTTGTTCATAAGATGCTTACATTAGATAAATAAAAATTGTTGACATAAACATACCAAAGATTTTCAAGAGTTATGGCCCTTTACATAGGTCTACTCCCTTAAACTGCTGCTTGTTAAGATTCCATGTACTTGCACAGCACCAATTACCACTATCGTGTTACATTACACTAAAAACCACAATCATTTATTTACGTGTTTATAACAAATCTTGAAAAAATGTGACTTGTTGCAAGTGTGGTTTGATTGATTCGTAAAATGTTTGACGTACAGCGGCCAAAATTTTATGTATATTCAGGACGAGAGAAGATTTAAATAAATGATGATAAATGACCTTGATTTATACACGCCGAACAGATTTTATAACGTGCTAGCGAACGAAAGCATCAGTCCGCAGGAAGACATGGCATTTTACCCAGACACATTCTGACTCTGGCTCAACCAGTCTTGAACTCTTACCAGTAAGCAGAAAATACCAATTTTAATATCCTTGGTTTAAAACGACAATACATCGAACCCAAAACCCTCCAAATACAATGTAACCATTACGTGTACCAGGGGCGGATCCAGGAATTTTGAAAAGGGGGGGGCGAAAATCTTGAAAATCGCCGAGCGAAGCGAGGCGAAAAAAATTTTTGGACTTTTTTTCCTATAAATGTACCCCCCCCCTTTGGATCCAAATGTTTACTACTGTAGTTTTTTTGTAACTTTTCCTTTTTGGGGCGGAGAAAGGGGGGCGTACGCCCCCTACGCCCCCCCTTGAATCCGCAATTGTGTACACCACCGAGGCGGTATTTGCACTTGGTGGTGAATTATGTTTGCGTTTACTATAACAGGTACGCAGCTGAGTTTGGTCATATGTCCCAGTACGTTTGATACCATTTTCAGAATTCCCTGCTCCTTAAATTGATTGTTATAAACTTCATTAACTTGACATGAAATGTAAAAAAAAATGATTGCCTACCGTTCACCTACCCTATTTTGTGAAACGCCAAGGTCAATGTTTTGTATTTAGTGCAGTATAAAAGACAAAAACTCATAGAGAGGACATTGAAATGTTTTCATCAGGTGCCCAAGATACCACAGTGTCCCTTTAATCTATTACAATATATTGAAAATATAGATCAGATGCGCAAATCTGATAGCCAAATGAGAATACAACTATCGGCTATATCCCAATCTATTTATATTTGTGTTCACTCTAAGGTTTACAGTTGTTTCATTCTATTTTCTGAACTTTTTGTCGAAACTTTTAAGGATTTCTAACATGCCCTTTTGAGGAATTTCAATTGGATACAAAAAAGAGAGGCGTTTTTTCTCCGCTTTTTCTGCTAGATCGTAATATCGCAATGCTTCAGCTGTGTTACCATAATGAATAGCATAAAGCCTTCCAAGCATGTAATGAGCATTTGGGTATTGTTTGTCACAGACCGGAGCTTGGTCAATAAACTTAAGGAAGAGACTGATGGCTTTATCAGGGTCTCTTATCATATACTGATAAGCAATGCCATATAAAGCAGAGAAATTTGTCTTATCTAGTTCGTAACATTTCTGGAATGAATCAAGTGCTCTCTTTCTTTGACCCGTTGTACTATATATGGCGCCAAGGTTGTAATAAAGGTCAATCAGAATATGTCGATCGCCATCAGACAGGTTAGCGTGAGGCATTCGGTTGTGTGCGAATTCTTCTCCGGTAATTATGAGCTTTTTTACAAATTCATAATTAGAAAAATTGCCGTCTTTAAATATTAATCCGTCTGGTTTAAAAATAATAATAACTTTAAAATACTCTGATAATGTGTCATCTGGACGGAATTTCAAATATTGGTCTATCAATTTCATAGTATTTTCTGGTGGATGAAATTGACTGAAAAGGTGATTTTCACGCATTGAAGCAAATGCATAGGAATGAAATGCAGTCTGAAGATATTCACAATCCTCTATACTTTCTACCTTGTCCTTTTGGTAGCTGTTTAAGATACTCCATCCATACAAAAATTGTTCAAAAGCTTGCATGTAGCGTTGTGCAGTAGGAGATTCTGGATATGCTGCAAACATTGGCGGAGTGAGTATTCTACCTTCCTTGCCTCTATGAAATGCTCTATAGGCATCATTTGCTTGTTTTGCACATTCTTCTGTCATATTATTACAATAATCCGAAAGTTGTTTAAATATTGGATCATTATAAATAGGGTTTATTTTATCAACTTGTATCCCGGGATTATCAGAAGTTTCTCCGATGTACTCGGCTCCAGCACATGGTTGTTTTTTCTTTTCCATTTGTAAATAATGACAACCTGAAAAATAAACTTTGTAGTAGTAAAAACCTCTTAATACTTATCTAATTAATATTCCAACAGAGATGCTTCGCAAGCGCAGCATGATGCGGCCGCAGCATATTACCGTGAAGTTAGCCCGCAATTCTCAGCCCGCAATTCTCAGTAGAAAAATTCGTTTGGAAGTTAGCCCGCAA
>JAULBM010018108.1:0-11456 GCA_032357055.1 Geukensia granosissima | reverse complement strand
GCTTAAAATACAGCGTGATTTCAAAAAGTATTATTGCAACTTGGTTGCACTTTTTTCAATCTACAAAATAAACACTATTTTATAGAAATACGGCAGACAGTTTTTTCTTAACTATTCTTTTTACCCGTTTCAACAAACACTGACATAGAGTATAGGTCACGTTTCCGATACGTCTTAAATGCAACAACCTATTGTATCAGAAAATTGTCTCCTACTGCTGTTTTCAGTAGGTTAAACATCTCAAATGGCATTTATTACAAAAAACACATTGACCACAAGAACGATAGATTCGAGCTGAATGTTTTATATAAATAAAGTCCAATCTAAAAAAAACCTATGCGAGAGATCAAATGTAAAAAATCCAAAAAAGACAAGTCAAACCGGAACAACTTCGAAAATAAAGTTATAAATATTTGCTAGAAGTATACGTTTATGAATTTATCAAAATATTTTTCATTTTGAAAATTCACCACCCCTGTTAACAAAAGAAGTTAAACTGGAAAACAAACTTTTCCATATGAGTGGAAAAAACTAAGAGTGTATATGCAAAATATGCTCAAGTTACCGGAATCTTTTTTAAATTGCGTTTTATAAGATCTATCAAAATTCCTTTTTATAAGATCTATCAAAATTCCTTCAAGGGATATTTCCAAGATTTGCAAAAAAGTGAATGACTCAGTTCATGAAACGTACATTTGCTTGAGTTAAGCATTTTCTGTACGCCGCATAGTATTAAATAACCCTTAAGTTTCTTCTTTTAATGTTGATTTCAGGGAAAACCCGTAAAAGCAGTATTCCTTGGTAAAAGGTATGATAAATTGTTTTATGTTTTGAATTATTTGTTGATTATTTTTTACTCACATATGTATATTCGATATGTTTAAAATTGACCAACCTCAAATGAAATAAGGCCTATATTATTGCACTTTAAAATTTAGTACTTCAAATTCTCAAAAATAACAGTTTTCAGCTGTTGAGTGGTGGAATATGACTAAAATCTGTTATGAATGGATTGCTTTCATGAGTAATTAATACATCATTTATAATGCACATTTTTGCAGATTGAGTATTGCAGATATTCATTCACACAGAGACGGAACTGTGATGTCATGAAAAATATGGAATATTTTATGAATTAAGATGGACGATGATTATTGCTTATGTAAACAAGTTAAATAAAGGTTATAGAGTTAACATGGTTCTAATAAGAACAGCGGCACCTGGCTCATTTGTAATTTTCGAAAACTATTAAATTTTATTTCGTACTATGCGTTTTTCTGGATTAAACTTCATCAAGTACGCTTGGTGCTAAAACATTGGAAGTCCCATCCGTCAAAAATAAAATCACCAGGTAATGCCAAAAAATAAGGCTAAATGAAGAAATACAAGATTTGTAAACAACTTAACAAATAGAATTTTTCGAAAAAAAACATTAAGATTTTTAAACAATTCAATTTGAAGACTACCTTAATCTAAAATTCACATCTACAACTGAAGTTTAGATTTTTGCTCATAATATTTTATACAGATTTTCTTTCCATTTAAAGAAAACTGGTAACAGTATATATGAAAGACATAGCGCAGGTTTTTTGTTCTAAGTGATCGCACCGAGACTTTTCTTGTTAGTCTGCTTAATTATAATCAAATGCACTATGCTAAAGATCACAACTAGTTCTTTAAATATTTATGCATGCACAATAAGAATAATTGATATGTATTCTAGAAGGAATTCGAAGATACCAAAGGGGCAGACAGAAATCGTTAAATCATGAGACTAATACGTTTTCAGTATTTTCGATCAATGATCGGTGAAGTTTATTGAACATTATCGACAGATACGTAAAATATTTCTTTAAGGCACAAAACTTGAATTTTGTGTGTGACATCAATGACATATAACACAATCTTTAATTTCACCATTAAATAATGATTTTTATTGCATATGTAAAGCATATTCATAAGCCTAACAAAAACGTATATTGTATTATTATTCACCCTTGTCTGTTTTGCATTTACCTTTATCACTATGACTTGTTTAATATACACATATGTATGCACATATGTAAATAAACTATCTTAAAATCCATATATGTTGAAACAATTGTTTAAGGCATTCATAATAAGAATTTTCTGTAATTTTTACGCTTTTTAACTTGTTAATCAAATATGTAGAGACATCTTTTCCGTTTTGGTTGCACAACCATTTGGCGCCGGTCTTCGCCCAAACTTAAGCCGACCGATAATGATGTGCAAAATCAACTTGATGCAGCAATGTTTATAATACGACATATTAATGGAGTTATACAGTAACCATATGCGGGGGAAAAGTAAAATTAAATAACTCACTGATCGGTGTTTTACATAGTTATCTACAAATAATACAAAACAACGAATTTTGAAACAACAATGATAATGTAAAAATGAAAACACCAACTTGTTACAGGGCCCATGCCATAGAATATGTTTTAGGATTAGGACATGTTCACAGACCATCTTAGGACAAAGTCGTGCTGTCAAAGGTCTTAACTTAGGATAAGTCTCAATTTTTATCTCTTTTATTAACTGTAACACTACTAAATATCAGCCTTAAAATAGTCTTAGGGCCATCCTAACTTTAAGGCCAGCAAATGACTATGTATAACTGGTTGAATTTAGAAATTACAGATGTGTCATGATTGTTTATGAAAAACTTACGCAAAAATATGAATTACTTTTAATTTGACCGACCAAAAAAAAGAGTGTATTTATATTCTTTTCAACTTCGTCGGTTAGAATCTTAATTTCTCGTAGGATAAATTTGGATTCCTTCGCTTACTTATAATAAAAACGAATGTATCAATCGCCAATAGAAATAAAGTTTGCACATTTTATACTCATACACCTTTATATATTATGCTAGTGTTTACTAACCATGCCAAAACCCCAAAGTTTTTGGGTTTGGACACGGATTTATATATATAGTAAACTTTGAACAACACGAAATTCATCTTTACATCAGGAATGTAAAAGACAGAAAATTCTGACATTTGAACTGTTTACGTTCTCTAAGGCAAATGTACCACATGGATTTAATAACTTCATATGCACGCTTTAGAAAATTCGATTCACAAAAAGATCCCGTTTCTTTTTAAGTACGAAAGGTAAAATGAAAATTGACCTAGAAATAAAAGCGATAATAAAAAAAATCTCATTATTCTTTGTTTCAATTATATTTTGTAATGTATTACTGGGTACCGGAGTGGTCTCAAGGGCTCGACCAACAGAGCTGATTCAGCGATGCCCCAGGTGGCTGATAGGGAAGCCTTCTCGACCGGGGACTGCCACGTCATTTACGGAAGCATGGCCGTGGACATTAATGGGTGACGTGTGTGGAAAATGCCACGCTCCAGGCACATAAAAGTTTCTTATTTTTAGTTTTAAAAAAGATAGGCTAATCCGCTACAAAAGACTAACTTTTACGTCCGAACCATACCTCCCATTATCCAGTGGCAGTCAAAAGCCGTTGCCCTGTTGTGTCCCTCAACCCACCACTCTTTCGGTAATTCTTGATAATTATTGAACTTCTTTTCGTCCTGAATATGCACGTAATATTTGCCACTGTACGTTTAGCAACCAACAATCAATCAATGTATTGTATTATAATTCGCAATATCTTAAAATTGCTGTTTGTGTACTCTTTATAGACGTATGAGTTTGGATAACAATAATTTGCGACTGGACTTAAGACAAAAATAGGACATCATTGATAATATCATCTTAAAAGGAATTCGAAGATACCAAATGGAAGATACAGAAATCGTTAAATCGTAAGGACCAACAAAATAAAACGAAAGACAAACAAAGAACACACGACACTTCGCTGAAAACTAAAGCTGGAGTAAGAAACCTTCGATGTTAAGTCGAAGTTCTGTCTTACGACAGTCTTAAGACCATAATAAAATTTGTCATGAGAAGTATCTTTGGACATATCTTTCAATGACATTGACCAATGTTTATAATGACAAAATATATCTTTACATCTAGTCATATTCAATACATGAATAAGTAATTTACGGACGACTTAAACAACCACAAACAAAATTTCTACAAATACCTTATTGACGAAGAGAACTTTAAATAAATGAAATGTTAAAAGCTGTTTATAATTAGTCGATAATTCCGCAAGGAATGAGCACTGGACATTTTCAAGTAACTACAATCTTACACACATCAGTAAAGTAAAGAAAAGATGTTCATTTCTTTGAATAATCTGCAGTTACTTTATTGTATTTATTTTATTTACTGAATAAATAAAAACTATTTGTGAAAGAAATGAACACATCCTATTACCACTTTGTTTGAAAGAAGATGGTTCAATTTCCTGTTATTCACAAACAACATTCTGATAGAAAAATACAAATTTTAATTATTAATGTTGAATAAATATTGTTAATTTAGATATTTACAATCTTTCATTTTAATTAATAAAAATATGAACATGCAGTTTAATCTTGTAAAAGATAAACACACATTCGATATTCATATCATTTTTAACAAAGTTTCTTTAAGAAACTGATATCACCTCATAAAACTGTCGACCATCCTCAAAATACTTGATGTTTGCATGACAAACGACAATATCTGAAGTTTACGATGCGCCAGCCAATTGGCAATCAAAATTGACTATCTCGTGGCAATTTTAAAAACTTTATGTCCGCAATAGTTCAGGCGCGAAAATGAATAAGCAATTGACCTCAGTTTTTTACATATCCATCTCAAAAGTCTTCATTTAAATCATCTGAGCTAAACGTCTTCACACGAAACTCTGAACAATATATGAATCGCACATTTAAATCAACACCCGTTCATGTGACTTTATTGTAAAATGTTTTCTGTATAAATAAAACATTTTTAAGTTCTCATATCATAGACAGGCTTTCCTGTTTTCTTTGGAATAGACCAGTGCAGTTTCATATTATTTATGATACTTTTTTGTTAAAGACAGAAGTATTTTGTGCTGGGTTTATTTTTAGAACATGAAAGCTTCTCTTCTTCAAATGATGTGCACCTTGATTTTGTAGTCTATCGTTATTTTTTCACGTGTACAGAAAAAAAAATATTACTTGTAAATTTTTACATCAAAGGGTCAAAACTTCAGATATAAATGTTATCAGACTTTGTTATCGTCTGTGAAAAGATGAAAAGTTGATATCCGCCAAGCAAAGTCAGATAATATCATGCAAATGAAATACTGTTATATTCGAGTTTTACTTGAAAAGTTCATCAAAATGGAGAGTAAGGAATTGTTTGTTTATCCCTTTTAACGAAATTTTAAAGATTTTAAATTGAAGACTGATACAGACTACACTTAGGCAAAGTATTAAAAAATACTATTAGTGGGAAGTTTTAGTAATGATACATCTACGGAGGTCGTAAAAAGCTTACTCGTGCTTGAGTTTTAAACTCATATTCATTTTCGGATACTGGAAATATGTTGGGAAGACACAGTTTACATATTTCTAACAATGTAATTGGCTGACTGTTATCTTTTAATTATTTAATTATATACTGTTTATCTGATCTTCCTATTTTTGCCCCTACTGTGTCTGATAAAGGTTAATCCAGAAAAGTTCTTTACTCGAAGTTAAATTTGGGTTTTCAATATTTGTTTTTAACTTATGTAAGATGTGGATCTTGTCTTTCTGACATATATTCCATTTTCTTTCTTTTAAATTTTATAAATGTTTCATATATTTGTGATTTTTTATGTTGTATACGTGCTTCAAGGTGGGGAGTAAACATATAACTCTGGCATTAAAAACAAAACGAAGGAAAGACGAGATTCAACCATTGTGGAAGTATTCGTATTCACCATGTCCAAACAAATCGAAATAGAACCTAAAATCCAGCCAAGTAACAACCACCATGTGAATTACAATAAATGAATCCTCCGTAATCTAATGGATTTAGAAAGTGAAAAGACTGAAAATTTACGTAAAACAATATGTGATTTATTCGATGTCCAACTAGTCTGACATCACAGCTGGTAATTACCCTTGGGCACCCTGCTTTACCAATAGTGGCATAGATCTAGTTCTTTCAAAATACATGTTTACAATGTTGTATTACTATTATGATTTTTGCTATATTGTATAAATGTACATACGTATTTTAGAAAGTAAGATAACATCAGACGCATTAGATTCAGTACAGTGAAAACCCGAGTTCAATAGACAGCAGTTGAAGTACTCATAATAAAAAGCCAAAAAATTAAGCTAAATCCAGCGGACGGACTTCTACCATGTGTAAAACAAGGACTGTAGTGTTCGCAATGTCAATGACTTCCTTCGTGTGCAAAACAAGGAATGAACCGTTCGCAATTTAACAGGTTTAGAATTGAGATAAATATTACAAATTAATATAGAGCATTTTGTACACATTTCATGTGCGACAGGTCTAACAACTGTGCTGATAAATACCTTTATCGACAACCAGCAGTGGCATCGACACAGTGGTTTCCAAAGACTTGTTTTCGGAATATATTAATATTGTGAATTTCAGGAAGCAACGATCCATCTGCAGCATTAGAACCAAAATACAGGAGGGTCAACTAAATCAAAATAGGCTGCCAAAACCAGCAGAAAGAGTTTTAACACGTACCATGCAAGGATCAAAAGAGCTTAAATCTTCTTTGCTGGCTACTATTTTAAGTTTTTTAGCAAACACTCGGTATAGACAATATAAAGCCGGTGTTATATCGAATTGTTGTCCTTAAGAAAATCATCAGTTTCTCATTTTACCTGTGGATAAATCAACTTTTTCCTCGAAAGGAAACATGAACATATCACGTTTACCTATAAATTTAGAAATAGGATATGTGGTATGAATGTCTATGAGACAGATATCTGTACATTTATATTTTTTGTTATGTTCCTGCAGATTATACTTAAACTTTCAAAATATTTATTCGACACATTTGTCTTACTTTCAAACATTCCATTTCGATTCAGACATACCCGGTATAAGAACCACGCTCTTTATGAATTTTTTATTTGTTATTTTTTAGCTCTTAGTGCTTATCAAAGAAGATTTGATATTGAAAGGAAATAAAGGATTAAAAAACCCAACATATAACCTCTTATTTGTAACACCAAGGCAATACCAAAATCCAACTTGAGTAGATTGAAACATATGAAGGAAGAGCCGTACCATTTTGCTAAATTCTGCTGTTATCGTGTATTTTAAGTCGTTGAACTTATACTATCTTATCTGCACTAATTTCGTTCATACTGTTTATAATATTTATATGTTGTAAAGATAAGACATGGTTAATTGCACTGTGAACAATGTTTCATGATGGCAACTTTTTGATGAATGATTATTTTTTGCCAAGGTCAATGACGTCATTTTTGCACCTGTACAGGTTTCCGTGCTAGGTCAAGGTTAGCACGAAGTTAATTATTGACATTGATTCTTTGTGCATGTTGTGTTTTCTGAATTAGTGTACAAAAGGCAAAAAGCAAAATCAACGTACAGTAAAATGTACAAGGATAAAGCGAGTCAGTGTTAGGATGCTTACACAAAAGCCGCTCATACCCTAAGCTTGACACTTTAAACGATATTTAATAAAAAAAATATTTGGTATCACGCTATCAAATCCATAGAAATCCCCTTTTGATCCTCCCACTGTACCATTTGTTCCTTTTTCTAAGATGACAATGTAAACTTATAAAGCCCTTTGTAATAAAAATTATCTATAAGTTATCTCTTATTGTTTTTAAGATACAATTATATACCTTCTTTAATTATATCAAGTGGGCCTTTTGATGGAATAAAAATTGTTTAAGCGAAAATTTATCTTAACCACAGATAAAATACACAATGTAGTCCCATTTAATACACCGGATTTTCGAGAAAAGTTGAATTATAATAAATGAAAGTTTATTTGAGATAGTTATATGGGGATCAATTCACAGTTTTGAGTTCATAGGAGTGATTCCAAATATGTTTTTGTGGGATTATAGCACATACATGTACGAATCATTGTATATATGGTCTTTGCCAAGTTAAATTTAAGGTAAAAAGCTAGGAATTTCAACATTGTCGAATTTAGTTATAAAATCTTAAAGAAATTAGTGCTTGTCTCCTAGAATAGATGCAAATAATATATCCAGAATTTCTCATAAAAAAATTATCTACAGTTTGACATATTGCAAAATCAAAACAATTAAAAACAAAGTTTATGGAACAAACTGACTTTTAAAATTGTGTCCCTTGGTCATCGATCATATACAACAGTTATTTATATTATGTTTATACAGAACTGAGATATCATTTTATTTATCACAATTAATAAATGAGTGATTCGCAATTTTACTACATGTATTTCTATCTGATGAACTTCCGGACACATTTACTTAAAACAATTACAAATATCTTCACTTAGTTACATTGGTTTTGCAAGTCCGGCGTAGAATACCCATGTGAGATATTGTTCATAGTTCAAAGACACCAGACAACTTGGAAACAAATTTTAAGATAAAACGAAAACAAAAGAAATAAAGACTTGCAATCAAAGAACTCCTTTACAACCCAGGAGTGGCATCAGGTGCTTTAGAAAGGTAAGCATCGCTTGTCTTGTACGCGCGCAACACTCGTCGTGAAATCCATACACTCTAATCCGGGTTAATGTCAATCCGAGAAGGGGTATAAAAAAATACAAAATTACCAATGTTAAAGAAATATGGAAAATTTAGGTAAGCTATATGTACATTTCAAGGAGTAACCTCTCATCAATAGCATTAGAATCGAAAAATAGGAAGTCAAACATTCAAATATAGCAAAAGAAGCACTCAAATCCAAACAAATCGAAATGGGAAGCCAAATCTGACGGCAGGGACCACTACTAAGTGCGTTACTTTTCACGGCCTTTCCATATTTTCAGTGTTTCAGAATTTTAGCAAATACAGCAAATTTCTGTAAGACATTGTTAGATAAATTTCATGTCGGACAAGTCTGACAACTGGGCTGGTGAATACCCTCGAGCAGACAGATAGAACAGACAGATATTTCTTAGCCCTTATACTCAGTGACCATTATTTTGGCACAATACTTTGAACCTAAAAATGCACTAAAATTTATGAAATTATAATAATTTTACCTGTCTCATAATTAACCATTCGGCTTTCTGTCTTTATATCAGCATCTTGACTTTGAAAATCTTCAGAAGTCCCTGTATTCTCTCTAACATTAACCTGGTTACCATGGTTACCTTTATTATCACTATAACCATTTTCACCACTATATTCAACATCGATCTGAGATTCATTTTTGATACAAATATTTTCACCATGATTGTTTTCTTGGAGGTTCTCTATATTTGAGTGTGATACTGCTGAATTGGCATCCGTGATATATGCACCCATTTTCTCCTCAAGCCCACGTCTTACTGCTTGACCAGCATTTAAATCATCAGAATTATCAGTTTTCTTAAAACTGTCACAAGTGTTTGTATCTGATGTTAAATCAGAAATGTTTGTAACATTCACATCTTCTAACATTTTAATCTTGTTCGTGTTTTGCTTCTTCCTTCCTGGTTTTGGTAAAATTGTCTTTTGCTTTTTTAAAGTTTTCGCTATCTCATTTATTTTATGGTTTTTAGATGTCTGATTTGGTTCTTTCAATTTGTTTTTAGTTCCTTTAAGTGTTGATTGGTTATCAGATACTACTGTAACCTTTTCTTTACTTGATTTTGGGGGTCTGCCCCTTTTAGTAACCTTATTCCCATTGACATGCATAGCCCCATTTTCCATTGATTGGGTGTTTCCAGGAGCGTTTGCTTTTTTCTGTGGCTTTGTATCTGTCTTTAATTTTTGGCTTTGCCTTGCTACATTGCTTTCTCTGATGCTTTTAGTTTTGTTATTCACTGGTAATTTTACTTTCACTTTTGATTTAGTTGTTTTAATCTTTTCATTATTATTTGGTTTCTTTGATTTCTGACCTAAATCGGCTCCATTTTGCTTTCTTTTTCTTTTCTTTCCATTTATTCCTAATTCATCCCAATCTGAACCAAGACTTGTTGGATCTGACATTTTCCCACTTTCAAAAAAATCTAAAATTTCCTTCTTTATTAAAAACTGATTTTCCACACATGATATTTCATTTGCACTAACAGGTGTTTCACTATATTCGATCTCAGAACGCAGAGTTGTGAAATTCACGTTGTCACAATCGCAGTCCTCTGGTTCTTGTTTAATAAATACCAGTTGATGAGTTTCTGTTGTGACTTTGTTATTGGTGGATAAAAAATGTTCCTGTGGTCTAATGTTTGACTCTGGTGACACAGGCATATTGTTTTCAAAAGTATTTTTTTTCTGCATTGAAACATCATCTGAAACCTTTGTTACACATTCTATATTTGTGGGATAAAAAGATGACGGAATAATGTTTTGGCTTGCAGAATCATTTTCTGTCCTCCTCAATTTATCTAATGAAGAAAAGTTGCTGACAAGACATGAGTTTTCTGTATATTTAGAATCATCTGTACCTAAGCTTTCTTGACAATGACTATCTCCAATTTTTGTTAATTTTTCACTAACAAAAGGATAGGTATGTCTCACTGGCTTTACCTCCAAACTGCTGGAAAATTCTTTGGAGTCTGCTTTATATTTTCCATTTATATGTGTACTATTGTTACTGGTTCCCAATGATTTTGACAGACTGTTAGTTTCTGTGACATTATCAATGTTTTTGCAGCTTTCCAATGTATGCATATTTGTAAGAGATACTTGATACTTATATCCATCCAGTGAACTATCCATACTGCATCAGGTTACAGAGGCTTGGCCACAGCAATCCTTCTATAATTTGTGGCTTTCTTTCTTTTGCTAAACAATTTCCATCATCAGAAAAAGGTAAAAATTTCTATGGCCTGCAAAAAATGAAAAAAAAAATACATGTAATACAGACACAATAAAATCTAACAAGCATTTTGAGAGTATTGCAAAACAATACTAAGTTCTCCTACCTGCTGTATGTACATGTATCACTAACCCCTTAAAGTGCACTAGGACCTATGGCAAAAAGTAACAGAGATGAACTTGGCTCTGACTTGGTAGGTAACTCTTAAAGTTCAAATATCAAAAATCGGCAAGCGTTTAGCCAAAAAAATGCCCAAAACTGTGGTTAAAAGTTCAGGGTCCATTACTTGGGCAAAAATCAGCAGTGGAGCAAAGCATAAACTTGACCTGTAACTCACCATAGTTGACTCACATACCAAAAATCAGCTCAATATCTACAAGCATTTAGAAAAAATGTGGGAAACTTCAATTTCAATAAAATTTTTGAAGTCCAAGGCCCATAACTTCAACAAAAATTGATTGATTGATTGATTGAATGTTGCTTAGGTTGCACTTACCAATTAGGAGAGAGATACAGAATATTTTCGGATTTTGACATCTTAGGATTTTCAAAATAAA
>JAULBM010018097.1:0-11456 GCA_032357055.1 Geukensia granosissima | reverse complement strand
AAATATATGTTCTATATGACTTTCATCAGGATATAATTAAATATAGACATAAAAAACTGATTTATATATCTCTACCAGAAAGCTTTTCATTTTTTTCCTCAGCCAAACTGTTAGAAGTTTATAGCCATTGAATTATTACAGCATCCTCTGAGGTCATCAGCCAAATAAAATTTAGAAAACTATCCATTTTTTTTTTTTAATTAAAGCACATGTTATCCATTAAAGGATCTCTAACATAGCTTAATGATGAACATTTTAAAAGATTTTAAAAGATAGTGGACTTCATCTTCAATGCTGGAGTGACAAAGCTTACAAATTATTTCATTCAGTTGCAAGCTCTTATATCTAGCCGTCTCAACTTCCAGATTGTTATCTCTAATTCTAAAATTAGCTTTTACTTTTCTTTGAACTGAGTTGCCTACAATCAGATAGGATTCATATGAGAAATTATTTTTAAAAATACGATAGGTTCGCAACTTATTACCTGACTGCTTTCCTACTCTATCATCAAGAAGCTGTGTTTTCCAAATACTTTTATATTTTAGTTTTAATTTATTTATTATATATTTTTTTACAACAGTTTTCTTTTGAAGAATATAAGACTCATCAGCATTAATATACTGTAACATTTTCTTTATACAACCAAACCAGCTTGTTTTACCTTGCTGGTGTAATTCTTTTGAAAAGCATCAGAAAGAAGTTGATCATTTGATGTAATGAGACGAACATAATATTTGATCATATTTAAAAATGAATCTAACATCAGTGGATACCTTCCTAGCTCCCCCATTTCTGCTAAGTTTGTGCTCCTTTTACTTACACCCTGTAAATATTTGAAAAAATTTACATGTACTTTTCCCCATTGAACTTTTTACAAATATTGAAAAAAAATAATTACCTCCATGGACATGTAATTTTTTGTCCAAAAATGTTCCCCAAATGTCACTACCATACAATAATACAGGTTTAACTGTGTGATCAAAAGTTTAGAGTTTTAGGTTTAGGTTTTAATACTCAAAACATTTTCTAATTTTAAATGATGTCTTTATATCCTTTTGTACAAGTCACTTGTTGCTTCTGTAAAAGTTCCCGACATGGTAAATTTAACACCAAGGTATGTATAAGACCTTGTATGTTCAAGCTGATTTCCATAAAAATGAAATTTGTTCGGAACTAATCTTCCTGTCTTATTAAATATTAATACTTTTGATTTTTTCAAATTAATTTCTAGACCCCATTGGTCACAATAAACTGATAGTTTGTCTAAACAATTTTGCAAGCCACATGTTGTTTCTGACAGTATTATATAGAAGACAACTGAAAATATTAGAATTGGAATTTAGAGAAACTGGCATACATGAAGAGTAAAAAAATTCTGGAATGTCATTTACAAACAAGATAAACAAATTGTCTCCCTGTCTAACACCAGTAAAGGATTGAAATATATTAGTTATAAAATTAATGTCTACCTTAACACTCAATAAAGTATATTCATATATGCTTTTAACAATATTGTTAAACAGACCACTGATACCAATATTTCTTAATTTATAATAAAGGCATAAATGCGTTTACCTTTTGTGAACCCAATCTGCTCCTTACAGAGAATTTAATGTTTCACCAAAAACATCTAGTCCAGTATTAAAAATTTTTGTAAACAATTTTGCTATACAACTGCCTATTGTAATACATCTAAAGTTTGATGGGTCATCCTTAGAGAGACTTTTAAAAATAGGAATGATAATGCCCTTTGCCCACTCCGAAAGGAATTTACCACAAGACAGTATTTTTTAAAAAAGTTTATTCGTTGAAGTTATATAATAAGAAAATAAAAATAAGAATGGCCAATTTTAAGCATTTCATTAAAAAATGAATCAAACCCACATGCTTTACCATTTTTTAAATAATATTTAATTATATTGCATTACTTATTTCTTAATACTGTTAACGTTGTTAAATAGGATATAATTTTTTAATAATATTTAATTATATTGCATCACTTATTTCTTAATACTGTTAACGTTGTTAAATTGGATATAATTGATGTACAAAAATGAACTATGAAATATTTAAATAAAACTCTTCAAAATTAACTGAAAAGTCAATAATCAAGGAGTGAGAAATGGAGTGAAGAAAATTAAGTAAAAAAAGTACTTAAAGCAACTAAATTTAACGAAAGAAAGACTCTACGTAAAGAAGTAACACTTAAAAAGCAAATTTTTACCAACAACTAGAAACGAATCCAATACCGAAATTATTCAACCAGCTAATAAGACGTAACTTCTAGAAAAAAAAAAAGAGCTGCTGTTGCGAAAGTCCTCACTGTAAATATCAAAGATATCAGCAATCAAAACGTATAAGTCTTAGATGACAAATTATTAAAGAATTTTCAAGCAATTAAGAAACAGTGTCGATAACCAGATTCTCAGACGAAGAGATTTCAAACGCCAAACAAAACCTAAACTCGCGAAAATTCCACATTCTCAGTACGTTTAAGATCCCTTTGCAACAGCTCGCAATGAGACGTCCATAGGTGAACAGTTCCTTAATAGGCTAATTAACTCGCCCCCTAACAAACAGTCCCAATTTGGCAAGCTGTGGCTAGTACATTCCACGGCTTAACCCCAAGCTAGCCCTTTTAATGATTCATTTTTTGATAAATCGTTCTCGTCCTAAATATTCCTAAACAACAATTAATCAATCAATCAATCAAATTAAGTGCCATCAAACATTCCATATCTATTCATTACAAAAGTGGAAGATAAACAATAAATAACTCTCAGAACTTTGTGCCATTGCTGGACGAAATCGTCTAACTGACAGTACGCAGTAACTGCATTAGATTATCACTGAAATAACAACACTGTGTACGAATATTACTACAAATATGTGTCCAAAGCGTGCAACACAAATACCAGAAAATTCCCTGCCATGCGACAAATGTTTGCAAACGAAACAGAATTAAACACAAATTAAAGAAGAAAACATTCAGATAAAACCCCGACATTTTAATCAAAAAGAGACTTGTTGATGTCTTCCTTGGGTTCCCTGATTGACAAGGAATTTTTTGCTTTCGTCGTACTTGAAACAATTTTGTAATTTAAATGCAAAACAGAAAGTTTTAAAATGATATAGCATTTTTTCTCTTAAATGTCAAGATATATAAGTACGATAAACACCTGCAGAGCTTAAGTTATACTTTAAACGTCATTAGTTGTTGTCTTTTTTAAAGGATAAAAAGATTTAAATTACAGTCTTTACAATTTGTTTTTAACAAAATTGGAAATCTGATCTGAAAAAAAAAAAAAAACCAGAACACAAACTTACATTTAACACACGCAATGCTTTATTTATGTGAACAAAAGTGTTAATATTTGCAACACATAAAACTTAGTTTAGAATTACAAGCTTTTATGTTACATTTTGCATATTTGATTTAATAGAAAAATGAGGTTCAAGTGAAAACTGGACGATTTTATTCTACAAGATCTATAATTGTTGATTTTTCATGCCTTTTCGAATTTTTTAAATAAAAAAACGAAATCGATGTTACATACATAACCCCATTGTTCATCAGGTATTTTGTTCAATTATGTATTTTACCGTATTGTAGACTTTCAGCTGATTGTAGAAATCGTGTTGAAATAAAAAAGGATAATATACAGGGGCAAGGTAAACATGCAAACAATTAAGACATATGATCCTATAATGTGTTTTTAATTTTTTGTATTATAACCAGTTTTGTTCATAGGGTTTACAAATTTAAGACAATGAGAAATATTTTCATCGATTTTATATCTATAACAATATATCTATTCTGAATACTCTAAATTATAATTGAAGCCCGTAATGGGACTTGTAGAAGTTTAAAGTCGACTGCCATTTGGTGGATGGCTGTTTCATGGACCGATCAATATATTTAAATATTATTTGTATGACGCAGTACTCTTTGCCAGGTCACTTCACTTATTTTCGCGGCACTGACCATGTGCCTGTCTTGAGGTTCAATAGTTTGAAAGGTCCTCTTGGCGGGCTTTGAACTTTAAATTCGACTGTCACTTGGTGGATGGCTATCTCATTGACAATCATGCCACATTTCCTACTTTTATATTTGGTAGAATATTGAGTTTGGACTTTCTCAAATGGACAAAGCGAGAGGGATAAATAAATATAATTTTGTAGCCATCTGCGGGCCAGATTATATTTTATTACTACTTAACTCATGGCCAGACAAACTATTTTCTACTAAAATACGGCTCATTCCTAATCAGTCCAAATTTGGCATGTTATGGCAAGTACATTTCACGGCCTAACCCCATGATTTATTATGATTTATTGTTTGATAAATTGTTATCGTCCT
The DNA here is from genome assembly GCA_032357055.1 of Geukensia granosissima. NCBI lineage: Eukaryota > Metazoa > Mollusca > Bivalvia > Mytilida > Mytilidae > Geukensia > Geukensia granosissima. The sequence goes on along the minus strand of JAULBM010018097.1, from coordinate 7,096 downwards.
GAATATGTATGAAATATTTGGATCTGGACGTTAAACATTAACAATTTATCAATCAAATTTAGTGCCATCAAACATTGCATATCCATTTATTAACAAAAACGAAGATAAAACTGCCAGAACTTTGTACCGGACGATTACCGAAAACCTCTGACAGACTGTTCACTGTAACTGCACTAGACAAACAATGAAATAACAACAGTGTGCGCGAATTTTACTACAAATTTTGCCGAAAGCGTGAGAATACCAGAAAACTCACTGCTATGCGACAAACGACTTCGTGGAGAGCATGCGACTAAGTTTGCAAACCTAACTGATTTAAACACAAATTAAAGAAGAAAACATTCAAGTAAAAAACAGCATTTAAAAGAGACTTATTGCAATTAAAACTCATTCATTGATGTCTTCTTTGTATAGTATGGTTCACTTATTGACAATAAAATTTTTGTTATGGTTGTATTTTAAACAATTTGGTAATTAATACACTCAGAGTTTAAAAATGAGATAGCATTTGTTTTGTTTTAAACGTCAAGATAGATAAGTACAATAAACACCTGTACAGCTTAAGTTATACTTTAAAAGTCCTTAGATTGTTTATCTTTTAATAAATTAAAAAACAGTCTTTACAATTTGTTTTTAACAAAATCGGAAAATTGATCTGAAAAGCGAACCAGAGAACGGACTACTATTTATCACATACAGTTTGTTATTATTAAAAAAAACTTGTAAATATTTGCAAGACAATCAAACGTACTCTAGAATTTACACTTGTAGGTTACATTTTGATTATTTAAATTCACATTATTGCTTGCATAATTGTATAAATTGTAGAGGTCACAAGAATTGTCATGAGATATTTATAAGTTAACAGATTTCTTTTTTATATATCTTAATTATAGGTTTTAAAAAAGTGTACCTGTAAACATTCATTAAGAATGACACAAAATACTAAATTACCAATGTTTAATAAATATTGAAAATTTAGGTATGCCATATTTACATTTCAAGGAGTAACCTCTCATCAGTAGCATTGGAACCGAAACAAAGGAAGTTAAAGATTCAAATATAGCAAAATTCCGAACAAATCGAAATGGAAAGCCAAACCCGACGTTAGGGGTACTAACTAATTGCATTACTTTTCGAGGATTTTCCTTATTTTCAGTGTTTTAAATTTTAGCAAAGGCAGCAAATATCTATAAAACATTGTTTAATAAATTTCATGTCAGTCAGGGTTTCACTACAATGAATAACACGACGGGTATCACTAGTGAAGCAGGAGTTGCTTACCCTTCCGAAGCACCTGAACTCATCCTGGTTTTTGTAGGGTTCGTGTTATTCCAGCTTTGGTTTTCAGTATTGTATTGTGTGTTCAATGCTTGTCTTTCGTTTCATTTTGTTGGCCATGTTTCTGACTGTCTTTCGACTTCACGATTTTTCTTTGCCCCTTTGGTATCTTCGAATTCCCTTTTCAATTCTGAAAACCGGGCTGGTGAATAACATGTGGGACCAATGTTTCTCCAGGTTTCGATCCAGTGGTTTTAAAATACAAAATAATTAATGTTAAATAAATATGGAATAGGTTAATTCGGATTTATCTGGTGGTGTAGTTTGTAGTCTGGAAAAGTCTGTGGATTAACAGATTATTTAGGTTAACACATTCTTCCCATGCTAAACCATATTAGTTTGTTTCTTCTTAAAAAACCTAGACATAAAATATGTTGAATTCATGACACCCATTCCAAGAAAGAAAAATATAACTTCCACACTCACGTGTTAATCATGAAGGAGCCCACATTACTCGTTGATTGGAGTACTCAGCGGGACTTTATTTTTAAGTCCAGTATTAACAACCGAAATTAATATGGCAATATATCCATGTCCATGAAATGTAATAATGGTCATATATTAATTCATAGACTACAGATAAATTCGAATTAACCTAAATGATCTGTTAATCCACAAACTACTTTTCTAGACTACAAACTACAACCCCGGATAAATCCGAATTAACCTAAATGATCTGTTAATCCAAAAGGCTACTTTTCTAGACTTCAAACTACACCTCCCCAGATAAATCTGAATTAACCTAAATGATCTGTTTATCAATAGACTACTTTTCTAAACTACAAACTTCATCACCAGATAAATTCGAATTAACCTAAATGATCTGTTAATCCACATACTACTTTTCTAGACTTCAAGAATCACCACCAGATAAATCCGATTTAACCTAAATGATCTGTTAATCCACAAACTACTTTTCTACACTACAAACTACACCACAAGATTAATACGAATTAACCTAAATGATCTGTTAATCAACAGACTACCTTTCTAGACTAAAAACTACACCACCGGATATATCCAAATTAACCTAAATGATCTTTTAATCCACATACTACTTTTCCAGACAACAAACTACACCACCAGATAAATCCGAATTAACCTAAATGATCTGTTAATCCACAAACTACTTTTCTACACTACAAACTACACCACAAGATTAATCCGAATTAACCTAAATGATCTGTTAATCAACAGACTACCTTTCTAGACTACAAACTACACCACCGGATATATCCGAATTAACCTAAATGATCTGTTAATCCACAGACTACTTTTCCAGACAACAAACTACACCACCAAATGAATCCGAATTAACCTAAATGATCTGTTAATCCACATACTCCTTTTCTAGACTACAAACCACCCAACCAGATTAATCCGAATTAACCTACCTAAATGATCTGTTAATCCAGACTACTTTTCCAGAGTACAAACTACACCACCGGATAAATCAGAAATTAACCTAAATGATCTGTTAATCAACAGACTACTTCCCAGACTACAAACTTCACAACCAGATAAATCCAAAATAACCTAAATGATCTGTTAATCCACAGACTGCTTTTCTAGACTACAAACAACACCACCAGATAAATTCGAATTAACCTAAATGATCTGTTAATCCACATACTATTTTTCTAGACTGCAAACTACACCACAAGATAGATTCGATTTAACCAAAATGATCTGTTAATCCACATCCTATTTTTCTAGACTGCAAACTACACCACAAGATGAAACGAATTAACCTAAATGATCTGTTAATCCACATTCATCTTATCCAGACTACAAACTACACCACCAGATAATCCGAAATAACCTAAATGATCGGTTAATCCACAGACTGCTTTTCTAGACTACGAACTACACCACCAGATAAATTCGAATTAATCTAAATGATCTGTTAATCCACATACTACTTTTCCAGACTACAAATTACACCACCAGATAAATCCGAATTTACCTTAATGATCTTTTAATCCACGGGCTACTTTTCTAGACTACAAACTACACCCCAGATAAATCCTAATTACCCTAAATGAACACCGCATTATATCAGCCTGTTACACACCATATTTTATCAACAAATCAACAATTAAACCAACATTAAACCAACGATTACTATCTATTATTCCTACTATCAACCAGTCACAAGCCAAACATTCACAGTTGAAGAATTTCACAAGTCAAACATCCACAGTTCTATCCTAATCGAACCATATTATTTAAACGTAGTATTCGTTTATTAATCGATAAAGGCTTTCAGGACAATCAACCCAGGAACATTTTCATTATCTAGGCATTTTAGCATTAAAAATACTTAGATATTTAAATTTACTTACCACTCAGGTAAAACTTCCGTTCTTTACATCTTGGATGCCAGAATTCAACTGTGTTCACCTAGGCGATTTAAAACTATTATATCTAGATTGCTTGAATTATTTATAGTGTTTTAAAAAATTACACCTTTTCCAAATGAATTGATTTGAATGTGTCATATGTATATGTTGATAAGGTTTGCCATAAACATACTGTCAATGCTGATAGTTTCATATCTATGTTCAATAAAAAATAGTTAAACTGACCTTAAATGCTAAATTTTACAGATTAATATAAAAATATCTAGGTTTTTTACGCTATTCCACCGGTTTTGAGAAGAAATGGTTATCAGCTTGCGTTCAATGATTAATGTCGCCGTTAGCGGTTTGATCGGATTTTGTTTGACGAAGTGGCTTTTCAGCTAGGTTTTCAGAAATCTAACTGTATTTAAGTTTTATGCCTTGTTATTATATCATAGATGTGCTTAAAGTAGAATATGCAGTGGGTAGGGGTTATTAATTTTAAAATGCCTAAGCTTAAGGTAGAATATTCTCAGTGCAGGGGTTATTGATTAATGCCTCAGTTTAGGGTAGAGTTTTCTCAGGGCAGGCGTTATTAATTACATGCAATGCCTAAGTTTAAGGTAGAATATTTTCTGTGCATGGGTTATTAATTAATGCCTAAGTTTAAGGTAGATTATTCTCAGGGCAGAGGTTATTAATTAATGCATAATTTTAAGTTAGATTATTCTCAATGCAGGCGTTATTAATTAATGCCTAAGTTTAAGGTAGAATATTATCTAGGCAGGGGTTATTACTAAACGCCTAAGTTTAAGGTAGAATATTCTCTGGACAGGGGTTATTAATAAACGTCTAATTTTAAGGTATATTATTCTCAGGGCAGGCGTTGTTAATTAATGCCTAAGTTTAAGGTAGATTATTCTCAGGGCAGGCGTTATTAAGTAATGCCTAAGTTTAAGATAGAATATTCTCTAGGCAGGGGTTATTAATTAATGCCAAAGTTTAAGGTAGAATATTCTCTAGGGAGGGGTTATCAATTAATACGTAAGTTAAGGGTAGAATATTTTCTAGGCAGGAGTTATTAATAAATGCCTATGTTTAAGGTAGAATATTCTCTAGGCAGGGGTTATTACTAAACGCCTAAGTTTAAGGAAGAATATTCTCTGAGAAGGAGTTATTGATTAATGCCTAAGTTCAAGGTAGAATATTCTCTGAACAGGGGTTATCAATTAATGCGTAAGTTAAGGGTAGAATATTCTCTGGGCAGGGGTTATTAATAAATGCCTAGGATTAAGGTAGAATATTCTCAGGGCATGGGTTATTAATTAAAGGGACAGAAAGACTGCTAGTGCTTGTTTTTTTGGTTTAAGCTCAGTTACTAATTTCCAAACATGTATTCCATTTTAGCCAAGCCTCATATGTCCTAAACTTTGGTTCAAATATAGGTTGATTCTTGAAGCTACCATGACTTGCCATATTTGTTTCGCTCTGCTACAATGGAATTAAAAAGGACTCACCAAATAATGCTGATGCCGATCCTCTAGATCTAGATCTGTTTTCCTACATTTTTTCCGCCACTTCCGGTTTGACGTATAGCCAAATTATAGTTAATGTTTTCACTAATAACCAATAAATGTTAACATAAGCAGTCAACAAAAGACTAACAACTAATATTTTGATTATTTTTCATATTTCCAACTGGCATAACTCAAACAAAAAAACCAAACAACACAAAAGTTAAACTATTTAAAACGGATGTACCAATCAAGAAAAGCTAATTAAAAAATCTTCCAATATTTTGATAGTTTTTCCCAAAGGGATATAACTCAAATTATTCTTGTCACCATGAAACCGTAATATACTCGTGTGTTTTCTGTTCAAAAACTAGCTACAGCTATTTTTGTGATAAAAGGGCATAAAATTTAGAAACATCAAAAACATTTTATGAACGATTCATCAGATAATGAATGGAAATCTGATTGCACCTAAAATCGAAGTTGTTAATGGCACGTACAGTATCAAAATTTATTAAAATCTTTCAATCCTCTCCCATGCTCTTTAAACAGTATGTTTTTCATGTAAAATGTTCCACAATGTCGTTGAATAGTATTAACTGTACAATGAAATATCTTACTGTAACTGAATTCAAACTTTCTAATTCCTCTGTGACTGTTCTGCAGATGAATAATATATAAGAATAGAAGACGTGCATGATTGTCCATGAGACAGCCATCCACCAAATAACAGTCAAATCTTTATTTCTACAAGTCCCATTACTACCTTCAACAATGAACCTGAGACCACACCATAACGAAAGCTGTAAAAAGCCGAAATACAAAATGTGAAACTATTCGTAAAACACGACAATCGACTTAATCTATTTTAAAATGTTGAACAAATAATAATTAATAAACAAAGACAACCACTGGACTACAGGTTCCTGGCTTGAGACAAGCTCATAAGTATGTGGCTGGGTTTAACCAGTTTGTAAGCACTCAACCCTCCCCCTTTAACCTGTGGGATCAGTGACAAAACATGAAACATATAGACAAACACCACAACCCCACTCTTGCATTTAACTCAATATGCCCAAAGACTGGGAATGCTTGCAAAAGCTAGATCAAGTGTCGCCATCAGGAATTCACATAAAACAAGAAGAACACGAGATAATTTAACCACTGCAATAACATGTTAGTGACGTGGGACAGGCACATATGGAACGTGGCAGGGCTAAACCAGTTGGTTGGCGTTTCATTTTCCAAAGTCATAGTCCTCCCCAAGACTTAAATAAAAATAGAATATTACTCCTTGTGAAAAAACACTAAATCACCAAAAACAAAAAACCTGTAAACTATAGTTCAGCGGGATCCTTACCATGCAGAATGTCAAGGGAAAAATCAAAGCAAAAACAGATGATAAACTATACAATCAAACAGAACATAAATACAGTCAGCCAGTTAAGTAGGGATGAGACTTAAGGAGGGGGTGGTGATTAATACACATGTTCAGTTTATAATCTCCCCTTGCTAAAGTTGGTCATCACCAATTTTAAGGCACATTTATATGAAAGATGAAATGAGCTACGCTTACAAGATCAATGCCACACATTGCTGTCTTAATTAGAATAAACCCCCAGAAATCAAGCTTGGGGAGGGGGGGTCGGTGAACTGACAACTAATTATAAATCAAGGTCAATTAATTATCAATTAATTTGAAGGAAAGAATTATAGATGACAAATAGTATTTTTTCTTGCCAAAATACCCTAATATATAAAATGATTCAACAAAACAGCTGGTTTAAGTTATACATGTTATAGTAATTCTATAAGTTATATGTCCATTAAAAGGAATTCGAAGATACCAAAGGGGCAGACAGAAATCGTTAAGTCGAGGACAGACAAGACCATGGCCAA
>JAULBM010018086.1:0-11457 GCA_032357055.1 Geukensia granosissima | reverse complement strand
ACTTGTCCTGGAACCCCCCCCCATTTACCCCTTAGATAGAATCCTTGTTCCACGCCTGAATGTTTGTTTCAATAATTATTTTTTTTACTCTCTGTAAGTGTATTCGACAATATATACTAAATTATTAGTAGAGCATAATTATAATTTCCTGACATGTGATATATATAGCTATTTTTATCCCGGTGTTTACCCATACTATTTTAATAGTATATATTGTGTAGTCAACAATTTATTTGCCGATATATGCATCTGTACAAGAGAAACATAAATTGTACAATCATTACTCAATCATTGTAAATAACATTGAGATATACTAGACAGAATAGCAAATAAAGGTACATTTACCTGACCGCTGAAAAAAATTAAATGGACTTTCCTTGATCTAAATTTAGCTATAAATGCCGTTCGGATCAAGTTTAAAATATTCACGGATTTATTTCCGTGTCTATCATAAACTTATGGCTGGGGTATCAAAAAAATCTCTCAGAAAAATCTTAAGTGCACACTTTACACAAGTAATAAATTAACGAAAATGGTGGAGTTATAAAAACGCCCATGTCCCACCTATTAGTCGTAAATGTTTTAAATGTAACAATTAAATGAAAGGGACCTTGGTTTATATATTGCATTTCTTCCGAATTGGGAAGAAAAACAGTTTGACTATACCGACGAGAGAAAATTGACTTGGTATCACAGTGAACTTATTGACATTTTGCTGCTTTGGAGTATCTGAAATTGTCATGGTTTTATGTGTACAGTAGGGTCAACTCCAATATGTACTTATTATTTAGTGATGACGTTGTTGAAATTATCTCAATTTTCTTTTTTTTTGACAGTTTTAATAGTATTTCAATCTCATATTGATGTTGCCCAGTATCGGCAGATTAATTTTCGAGCTTTTCTCGGGCGAGTTTACTTTTCTTACAGACATTTGTCCCGAATCATTTTTAGATGTCTAGATTCATGAGATTAAAGAACTTTTATTTCATAAAGTTCTTTCAAATAAAGCATTATTAGACTAATAAAATAATGACATCCTATATTTATACATTATTATAGAGTATGTTAGAAAAATACATGTATAGTCTCTAATGTCATTTAGAAATAACCACACAGGAGTTTAACTGGGGATTAAAACAATGTTGTTCTAGGTTCTTACTATTTAACCGTAATATATATATTCATTAACCTGAATCATATTTTTGGTTTAAAAAAAAATTCTCCTTGTACTTTTAAAGAAAACCACTATAATCGTATACGAATACGTTGAACTTTTTGGGGTACTTTTAATGTGTCCGAAAGGGGAACATTTTCTTCGTTCACAATCTTGAGGGCTTTTTGATTTAAACAAAAATAACAATATAACTTATGTTACTATGACAAACTGAATGGTTTTCTATAATAAAGTGAAAATTAAGTTACCGTTTAGCTGTTAATAACTTGTAGTTATAAATAACAGCTTTTTCTTAACTGAGCATCTAAGTACTGCAGAAAGAGGAGATCGTTGAAGATATTGATGTACGGGCATTTTCTTACACAATGAAACAATCTATATCCTTGTTCTGCGGGACCAAGAAGGGAAAGTATGAATGTACATGTATCTCTTAACCGACTTGCACAACACGCAGTTCTATATCTTTATTCCATTGGAGAAGGATTTATAGGTTAAATGTGTGACGCCGACGACGACGACGTGAGACAACGAAAATTGACTAACTGATGTTGCTGATACTTACATCGACACAATTACTGACTGATTGTGATTTGGTTAGAAACAAAATTCCAACAAAATCAAATTCACACGTATTGGCAGCTGCTAAGAGAAAATGATTTTTTTCCTGCGATGCGGGGGACGCATATCTTAGCGTCGTATCATTTTCTTTAATTAATTCTATCTATAATTGTTACTGTGACGTTAAGAAGGCTGCTTTACAGTTGTAATTGCAGTATTTTAATCGACTTTGACGAATTTTCGGAAAATTTATTCTAAAAGTAAACTACATAAAGTTTATTATTTTTTATTTTGATATAGTCCCGCCTCTGTGTTTTATCTTACCAGAATTCGAAAGAATTTATGTCTGCATATATATAATGCTGTCTCGACGTTAATTTACCTGATGCGTATGATAACGGTCGCATGTCATGAGAAAAAGAAATTAAATTCTCCTTCGCTTTGCTCATCCGAATTTAAAGTATTTCCAGTATGAATTCAATTTGGCGAAAACAAAAACCAACACAAATCTTAGGTTTAGTTGCTCGCAGTAACGCCATTATTTTTTCTTGCGGTGCAACGTTTAATATAGTAAAAACAAACAATACATTTAACAATATCTACAAAAAAAAGACAAATGTATCTTTTTAAGTCCACAAACAGAAATTTTGTAATCAACGTAGACAAATACATCGCATTAAATCCACAAACAGAAATTCTGTTATTAACGTAGCAGTACAATTACGTCGCTATTGTACGGAGCCCCTAAGGAGACACACAAAAAATAAAATTATATCGTTATCTCGAAATAATATTTCGTTATTACAATTTATTACATCGTTATATCCATTTAATTATATCGTTATATCGAAGAAAATACATCGTAATTTCGATATTTTTATATAGTTATATAACGATAAATTATTTGGTTATTTCGATATAATATATCGTAAACTCGAAATAATATTTCGTTATCTCGAAATAATATATCGTTATCTCGAAATGATGTTTCGTTATCTCGAAATAATACATCGTAATATCGATATAATATATCCTTATTTATTACTAGTAGTACCTGTCAGTCGGCAATCTGTCATTGACCCTTGACCTTTTTTCATAGTCTATTGACTTGGGTATTTTTGTGCTTAGGTATCACGGAGTATAACTTCTAGTGCGAAAATTGTATAGGAGCGAAAAAATAATAAGTATTTTTTTCCCAGGAGGCTAAAAACTGATAGAAACAAACCGCTTGAAATCTGTATGAGTTGTTAGGGTTATTCGCCTTTCTTCGATATGTTATTGCATAAAAGTATGTTTATTCAAATGCAATAACGATAGACTTTCTTCAAAGAAAACCGCTATCCGACATTAAAACGAAGTTGTCTTTGAAAAAAGTCTATCCTTATGGCCTTTGAATAAACATACTTTTATGCAATAACACACTGAAGAAAGGTGAAATAACACTAACAAATCTTACCTCATATAGATTTCAAGCGGTTTGTTTACATCAGTTTTTAGCCTCCTGGGGAAAATACTTATTTTATTCGCTTCTATACAAATTTCGCCCTAGAGGTTATACCCCGTGATACCTAAGCACAAAAAATACGCCAGTCAATAGACCATGATAATTTAATCATGGGCATATGACAAATAGCAGACTGACATGTGCTACTAGTAATAAATAACGATATAGTATATCGATATAACGAAATATCATATCGATATAACGATATATTATTTCGAGATGACGAAATATTATTTCGAGATAACGATATATTATATCGATATAACGAAATACTATTTCAAGAAAACGATATATTATATTGAAATAACCAAATAATTTATCGTTATAACTATATAAAAATATCGAAATAACGCTGTATTTTCTTCGAAATAACGATATGATTAAATGGTTATAACGATATAATAAATCGTAATAACGAAATATTATTTCGAGATAACGATATATTATATCGAAATAACGATATAATATATCGCGCTAACGATATAATTTTATTTTTTGTGTGTCCCCTTAGGGGCTTCGAGCTACGGAACTTTCGATAACTAAATGTAAAATTTTAAGCTTATTTAATACTTTAAGCCCCCGCCCGTAATACCGTCAAAGCTTTTATCGTTCAAAGCATAGTATATTAGGCTTCTGAAAGCTTAAAACCTGTTGTAAAAACTACCCATACAGGTTTACTAAAACTAAAACACAGAAATAGGAAACGGGGAAAACCACATTTTAACCGAAATGAAATATATAGAGGTGTAATAAATGTCAAGAAGACCATACATGTACTCCATCTATTTTACCAAGACCCCGTTAATACTAGGCTTAACTTAATCCAGATTAACTTTATCCGGATCGACTTAAGCCAGTATACAGGTAACCTGTTGCGTTTACACTAGCGTTGGGATTGTGGCTTAATTTAATTTGTAGTGTGAAAAGCCCAGCTAAGAAACGGAGGAAAATTTTCACTGTTCTAATAAATAGGACCTTTAACCTTCAACAATGATGCTATCCCACTCACTCTGACGAGCTATAGATCACCCAATAAATTAAAGATGTTAACGTAAAATAAAGATATAAACCATATCGGTAAATAAGAAAACAATGTGAAAGACATATAACAACCGATGACCTCGACTCCATACCAGGTACAAGTACATTATACACGTGGTAGGATTATATATGTTTCTGGTACCAAACTCCCCACACAGTGACGCCAAAGGCAAAATCATAGCAAACGAAATATGTAAAACACATACTATTCAAATCATACCAGCTTGTACATAATCAAGTACTAGTAAAAGAATACCTTAATAACAATAAGAGTACAAAAAATCACATGCAAAATAAAGATACTCAACCGAGGAATGCAGACAGTTCTAACAGCATGGTAGCATTCCCTTGATAAAATATCAGGTTTTTCAGCACAAGATGTCAACAGAGTACACATGACAACAATACGCAAGCTATTAACATTATATATTTGCATGCTCATAATATTTATCATCTAGGGAGTTATTTGCATTGATACTTTGAATTAAACAAAAGAAATTTAATACTGAATACAACAGACTTCATCTATATGAAGGCTCCTAAGCTGATCCGTACTCATCTTTCCGCTAGTCCAAACTAAAATCTAGATACCAATAAAAGTGTAAAATTAATTACTTTTCAAATAATTTTATACATTTGCAAAGTAAGCAAACAGTAGATAAACATGATAAATCACAGGCATTATAAAATTATTTTAAACATTACATACAACATAGAAATGTTAGAAAATACTCTTAAACGTCGATATATTGGACTATATTAACATTGTCAACAGAATACAATGTCTGAATACAATTGCGATGTACAAATTTCAACATGTTTAAGTCGGATAACGTTGAAGAACATATAGTTATTATAAAATTAGACACTACAGAAGCATAAACACAGCATGTCCCACATATAGTATATGTCGCATTACTGAAACCTAAGGTACAAACCATTTAACTTTCGGGAGGTCTGTGGCCTGTTAAAAATTTCTTATTTAAATGTTAACTATAACACAGTCTGGCTGAAATGAGTCTTGGAAAGGTCGCCCGACATTTTAATCTTTGAAATTTAAAAATATTTTTGAAGAAACTGCACATTCGACATTTTCTTCCGCGGAACAAATTCTTTGGAGAAAATTGTCGGTACTTCAGTGGTAGTTATAATATAATTAAAAAAACTTATTATTTTTTATAACACTTTTGTAATCTTTACCTTTCCAACTTTCATCGCCTACAGAAATTTTCAACTTTCTGGTAATCTTGAAATCCTCTAGTGCACGTGATTGAAATGAATGTTTCTCCAGTACTTTTGCAATTGTCACACCCTCGACCGGTTGCTAAAACTGATTAACCACGCCACGCTCATTTTAGCAGATTTGACAAACTATTTAAATTCATCAGAAGGTCATCAATTTGTTTTCATGCGTTAATTTTGTTCAAACTTTCATGAAATATCTTAGTTAAAGACTTTAAAAATATAGTCGTTGGAAATTGTATTTGCTACAATCACTATAGTCAAACTTAAATGTATACCTATCTCTGTGAAAATATAATTATCAAAAGCATGCAGAAGTAGTATATGAGCACAGTTCAGATATAATTTTTTAGGAGGAGCTCATGAGGAACCCGAATTGACGTCACCGGAAGTCACGTGACGACGTACTGGCTTATTATGACCCACCACCAACAGATAACAGTAACGACACCATGTGAAGGACAGAGTCGGGAGCACAAAGGGACGGCTTATCAAGAATGTTATTTTGTTTAATAAAGTACCTGAACATAGATATCAGAGTTGGTTGTTTATGGCCACTTGTCCCCATACTTACGGAACCCTATAACAAGACACTAAAGTCAAACGATTCATAAAACCAAAGAACATAAGAAGTTGCATCACTACCCACAACAAAGAAGACAAAAATAGCGGGAAAACAGAGTGAAGCCCCATTGACAAGAAAACAACGAGACGACAAAACAAAGATCGCTTCCGCTCGCGCATGCACAGAAATCAGCTCCTAGTGTAAGGGCTCAAATGCAGAACGAGTCCAAACACCCATATCATAAGACGAAAAACACCAAAAATCGTGGAAAAAATGGCGCGCTTTCGCTCGCGCATGCGCAAAAATTCAATCCTAGTACAAGGCCTTAGCCCTTACACCCATAACACCAAAGAAATTTCGAACATCCACAATCATATCAGACTATTCCAGAAAAACAAAAACAAAAAAGCGCGGGAAAAAATGGCGCGCTTTTGCTCGCGCATGCGCAAAAATCTACTCCTAATACAAGGGCTTAGCCCTAACACGAATAACACCAAAGAAATCTCGAACATCCACGATCATACCCGGGCGACTATTACCAAACAACATCAAAACGCGGGAAAAATTGGCGCGCGTTCAATGACGACATTTCCGGTAACGTCATATATGACGTCACTTCTGGCTCCCCCTGAGCTTCCTCCTGAAAAATATTAACTGAACTGTGCCCACATACTACTTGCAGACAATGTAGAAATATCTTTATTTCCCCTGCCATATTTTAAAAACAATTTATCATGAAAGGTGAAATTTAATTTCTACATGACCCATTAAAAAAAACAAAAAACAAAATGAGAAACTATTCATAGAACGCGACAATCGTAAAAAGCATAATGATTTCAAGATATCTTACAGGTTTTGCCCTTATGTGGCTAAGGGTGAAAACACTAATATTTGAATTATGCTTACTCCTTCTGGAAGAACATCATTGTTTCACAGTACATACACATAGGGGTGTTTTATAAATAACTTCCAGTTAGAAAAAATGACTAATTATTGAAATTTCAATATTGCGTTGGATTCGATTTTTAGAAGGAAAACTATAAATTCAACGACAGTTTTAATGTTCTTTAAAGATATAAAAATCCATTAACGCGCATAAAAACACCACCGGGAAAACGACCAATACGTGGCAATATTCCTGCTTCCCCTGCCTACAGTGTTCGCAGTTGATTCGATACTCTCGTGCTATTCCAAGGATCAGTATTTTCTGAAGAGACAATTGCTGTTGTCGCTTTAATTACTACAACAAGGATACTTCCAACCTAGGTTGAAATCGTCCCTCCTAAAATTTTATGGTCGCCATTTGAATTGATATCAGTGCATATCAACTAGTTATGGACCTGTTTCCGGGATTAAAACGATAAGTTGATAACCTCTTCTCGGATTGTCGTTAACCTGTATTAGAGTTTACGGATTCAACGACAGGTGTTGCCTGCAATACAGGGGATGATTACCCTTCATGAGCACACGATCCCATCCCACTCCCGTTTTGTAAAGGAATATAAGCCTTTGTTCCTTTTGTTTTCGTTTTATCTTTTCGCTTGTGTTAATTTGTGTTGTCTCTTTGAACTATGCACATTTATCTCTCACACGGGTATTCTACAATGGACTTCAAAATACACGTATCTTACACTTGTGACATGTGATCATTATTGACAGCACAAACCAAAAAAGTAACACCTGTAAAGTATTTAATAAAGCATCGTCTTTAAGTATGTAGCAGATTTTGATGTCCGTTTCGGCACCCATTACCATTCCTAAAATGACTGTTTTCTCTGATAAAACAAAATGTATTAAGCCTTATTATAAAGAGCAAATAATGCTTACTAATTATATTCAGTGTGAATTAGTCTAATATTCTAAATATGTGATTTCTTAAAGCCCAAATCTGTGCGTAGCTTGACCAACAGCAATACTTTCATCATGTGCGACCTGCTTTTTCCTAAAAAAATATTATAACATTTAAGGTAAGAACAATTAGTAGAATTGCAAGATTATAACATCTTTGCAAAGCAGTAAAAACAGAGACTATAATTCCTAAAATATCATTAACTTTACGCTTTTCGAAATTGTGAGCAGCTTTATCTTAAATAGCCATATATTAAAAAACAAAATCGATCTGAAACCTGAATAAAGATGGTAAAATGTAATGCCTGCAAATGATCCAAAGCAAAATCAATTGGTTATTTCTTATCAATAAAACTCGAAATGTATCATACTAATAGGTATGTTAGTTAACTTCACTGTGTCGGCTTTTTCTCAAAACTCATCACATAAGATAGTAGCCGAAATTTACAAGTTACTTTTTTCAAGGTAAAATTTTGCAAGATAAAATTGGTTTTTAACTGAATTTAACGATTTCTGTCTGTCCCATTAGTATCTTGGAATATCTGTATAAATAAGGAAAGATATAGAAAAAACAATTGAAACAATTTTATCAGAATATATACGAATTCTTAATGGTAATATGTATTAACAAAATTAATTATTTACTTCTCTACATTACAGAGCCTTGTATGCCTTTGGTATTTGCACAGTGAAGGTTATTGATGGAAAGTGTTCAAATGAAACAATAGACTTTGTCAGTTCTTCCAATGAAGAACATTACATGGCAGTCTGTTCTGCATCTTCTCTAATATATAATGTTTACCTCATATGTATATATTTATTGTTATCTCGAATAAATTTAATCAATTTATGATAATCAGAGATTGACAAAACTTGACACAATGCAACAATATTATACTTGTATGTAAATATACCACAACAAAGATGACAAAAGCCTGAGATTCTGTTTTCTTTTGATTTGAACAAAGAAGGCGTTCAATTCATACAGACACATTATAAACTAACATAAACATGATTTTATTATAGATTTACAGAAAGTCTTGACTGGACATCATTTATTGGATTGATTAACAGTGAAATTTATATTCATATTGATAAATTAAGGAGACAAGGTAAGTTTAAAATATCCAAGTTTCCTACATTTGTATGTTTTCAAGTATACTTTAGTTCATACCAACATATTTAATGAGGATACTATGAATATCTTAAGAGGACCTTTTTATATTACAAAATGTATATGCATGCTATTAATTTATATAAATCAATCTTTTTAATCATAACTTTTTTGCTATAAACTGTCATCATGTTTTACTGAAGAAATAAAAGCATTTGAGTGTATATGGAGTCTTAATACATGTGAAAATATTTTCAGACAAATCAGTTACCTTAATATATCGGAAAAACATTTCAACAAGAAACCCTACATTAAAACAAGATAAACGCATACAGCTTAATTATCAATAATGAACAATCGATTTTGCAATAGTTTCACTCCCAATGTTTTGGCCCGTAGCTAACCAGATGAAAGTTAATCCAAAGCGCTTTGTACGATATTAAATTTAAAGTTTTAGAAATTATGAGTGAGAAATTGGTAGCTGTTTATTCTTTCAATTCCACTTAACCTCAAATATATTACAAAAGTTAAGTATATCCAGTGAATTTTACAATATAAACATAGCGATCAGTAGTAATGTTTCCGCGTAAAGGATCTTTCGAAATAAGTAAACTCTTTTATTACTTGACGCTTTATTTAGAAAAAAACTTACAGTAATTTACTATACTAACTAGATTTAAATTGAAAGCAAGAAAAATGTTATTTGGCATAAAATCATTTAACCTACCGTAAAAAACTTTATATAAGTTTCTGATTCTGAATTCAAATCGCTGCACCATTCTCACTCCAATTGTAAGACATTTATCAGAACAATGTGGTTGTCAATTATACTTTGTTTGGGTCTCAGTTTTCCTTTGCTGCTGAAGGGAGGTAACTACCTAATCGCCTGTACATTATAACAAAAACTTTCAACATAACGTTTGGAAACATATTCTTGCAATATTAATAAGTTTAAATCAAGTGAATTTCCTTGTCGTTTGCATTGTTTGATGTCAACATGGAAAATACTTTTCTATATTGAACATGGTTGGTGTTTTCACAACTTTAGCACTGTCATTAGGCTCTTCTAATGTTGAAATCTTGCTGGGAATAAGTTTGCATATCCAAATGCAAGAGCAATAATTATGTATGAAGTTATTCTATATCTTATTTAAAAAATGTTTACAACAGACCAATTTTACTTTATTGATCGAATTTAAGTAATATCAATTCTGTTAATCGTGAATTGTTGGACCTTACTCTAACGCCTGCTGAAGACACCCGAGTGGTCTCCAGGGATCGATCCACAAGGCTCGACCAGCAAAGTTAACCCAGCGCGAACCTTCAGGTGGCGAATAGCGGATCTCTTTTAAGGATTGTCGGTTGTGGTGGTTGATGGTCGTTTTTAACGTCGCTGGTGGAACTTCAAGGTAATTGTGTAACTTGGTGTTGGAACGTTGATTGGAATAATTTGGTCAGGAGGCTAGGTACAGTTGTTCAAGGTCGCGTCCTACCATATTGAAGCAGGGCTGGTTGCCAGTGGGTGACTTCGTCGAGGGCGATTTAAGGAGTTGGTCATTACTTCATCACTCCACGTTGTACTACGGTCGAAGTTCCTGCTCGGCAGCACGTGTTGCTGATTTGTTGACAGTTATGTGACTGTGATCATGATGATGTCGGTTGTTAAGGCGTATCTGTTGTCTTCCACTATCTTGGGTCGCAAACCTGTGGTGTTTACTTTTTCTATAATTGCAAATATTAATTTTAGAAAGAAAATGCTTCTACGAAATTAAAAATGAAAAAAACATTTTATAATTCTTTGTCTATGACATACTCATTTTCACGCATTTTCAGAGAAAGAGCTTTTAAACATTTATAAAATTTAAGGTTGCCAGTGGAGGTTCCTCCAATGACTTCTTTTTATAAAGGATTGCACTACAGTATAGATATTTTAATTCAACATGAAAATGAGATCGGTAATCTTGATTTTTCTTTTTATTTTCTAATTATATATGGAAAAGGCTACAAGTTTTCTCCGATTTAATCAACAGAAAATGTAGGATTTTGCTCAAGCTGTTGCTTTAAAACAGGTTTCGTAATATAGTCATTTGATTTAATTTTTTTAAAGCACAAATATAGGTCATGTTTTGAAAAAGTGTAAAAAATTTTATTTATTTTCATATAGACACCTGAACCTTTATAATGTAATCCTGTCAATGGACCATAGTAGGTTACGTTTGTGGCGAATGACACGCTCCATGTACGTTAAAGATCTTTTTTGTAGATTTCGAAAAAGCTAATACCGCTACAAAAAGCTAAAAATTTCGCTCTACCCATTACTCTAATTTTCCAGTGGCAGTCAAAAGACGTTGCTCTGTTGTGTCCAACTCCACCCCTACTTTCGATAATTTTGATAATTGTTGAACTTTTTC